>QVOB01009763.1:0-42494 GCA_014839585.1 Pseudomyrmex concolor | reverse complement strand
ACCTTTTTTGAGGTCAATCGCCAACAGGAAGGGGGCGCCGTGTCCTTTTTTTCTTGCTGACGCCGGACCTGCTCCAGCAACATTTCACCGTGGGCCATGATCTCGCCCAATGCCGCATCCTGTTCCCACGGGAGGCCCGCGTCGGACACGTACCTGGACGGGGTATCGGGCGACAACAGCCTCAGGCGGTCAGGAGCATTGGCGATGGAGGTTACACGGTGAATGCCTGCGTTAGCGTCGGGAATTAACGCGGCGTTAGAACAAGGTGTTTGCTGCGGGCTGGCCGCGGCGGCGTTGTGGTTGAGTCTTTTTGCGGACATAGCCTGATGGAATGAGGATGATATTCTCCCCACAAGGTTAGCAGCGCATTCGTCCCCTGCACGCAAGGGCCACCTTTTTACGCCCAAAGACTGTTTGACCACCAATCACATTGATACAGCCGCGCCTACGGCGACAGGACGCCGCACCTCACGCCAAAGGTGTTGACGCGCCTGCCGAATCATCGCCGCCGTTAAGCCGCCAGTTCAAGTAGCTCGCTTATCGATTTAGCGCGGTATCCCGTTGCGCCTGCGGGTCATGCACCCAGGCTGCAAGATTGGCGGACTTATTGCGGTAACGCAGGGGCGCGGAGGTCCCCAACTCCGGCGACACGCTGTCCACATAACCTTGGCGGGCCAGCGCCGCGGCGTCAGCCGGGACCAGAGTGCGAATGGCGCCCGCATTCTCATCAAAAAAATCTTTGCCGGGATAAATACTGATAACGTTGGTACCGAGAAAATTGATGCGGCGCAACGTTTGCTCCCGCGCGCCTTCCCCCAGCCCCACCACCGTGACGACGGCCGCAATACCAAACACAATGCCGGCCATGGTCAATAGTGTACGCATGCGGTGGGCATTCATCGCTTTCAGCGCCATATGCAGCGACTCGCGCACTCTGTCGGCAAACTGCTCCCCGCGTCCGCGCCGAACGCGGGAGCAGCGGCGTTTGATCGGTACGCGTGTCCGCGACAATGCGCCCATCGCGAATCTCGATAATGCGACGGGCATGCCGGGCCACCGCCATATCGTGGGTCACGATCACCAGCGTATGTCCCTGTCGGTTCAGCTCCGTGAGTATCGCTAACACTTCCTTGCCGGACGCGGAGTCCAACGCCCCCGTCGGCTCGTCCGCAAGAATGATTTCGCCGCCGTTCATCAGCGCGCGGGCGATACTCACCCGCTGTTACTGACCGCCCGACAGCTGCGCCGGGCGATGATGATGCTTACCCGCAAGCCCCAGCCGATCCAGTAGTGCCGCCGCCCGCCGCCGCCGTTCCTGACGTGGGCGGTTGGCATATACCGCCGGAATCTCGACATTGCCCACGGCGCTGAGCTCAGGCATGAGATGATAGCGCTGGAAGATAAAGCCGATATGCTCACGGCGCAGCGCCGCCAGCGCATCGGGGGTGAGCTGGGCGACATCACGACCGCGAATGCGATATTCACCGCCGCTTGGCCTGTCGAGGCAGCCCAGAATATTCATCAAAGTCGATTTTCCCGATCCTGAGGAACCGATAATCGCCACCATTTCCCCGGGATCGATGCGCAGATGAATATCGTTCAACACGTTGACTGTCGCGTCTCCCTGGCAATAGCTTCGGCTGACCCCCTGAAGTTCAATTAGCGGCGTCGTCATCACACCCCCGTGGCCGGCGGTGCATCCTGGGCCAGAATGACCTGCTCGCCCGCCTTCAGGCCGGACAGCACCTGCGCGTCGACAAAATTGTTCAGACCGATTTTGACCTGGCGCGCGACGGGCTTACCCTTCACCAGCACCAGCACCAGCACCAGCACCAGCACCAGCAACGTATAGCGCCCCTTGCCTTCTGAATGGGTCAGCACCGCCGCGGGGATCAGTAAGGTATCCTTCACGTCATCTACGATAAGCGACACCTGAGCGGTCATATTGATGCGCAGCCGGTGATCGGGATTGGGGACATCAAACAGCGCATTATAGTAAACGGCGGCGTTACTGGTGCTGTCGGTGCGCGTCGTATCCTCCTCCTTGTTCAGGCTCGGCGAAAATGGTGAAAAACAGCGGTTGGTTCGGGGCGATGCGGGTAATGTCGGCCTCGGAAATCTGTGTTTTGACTGTCATGGTATCCAGTTGGGCAAGTTTTACGATAATCGGCGCGCTTTGCGCCGCGTTGACCGTCTGGCCTTCGCGGGCGATAACCGCCACCACCATTCCCGCTACGGGCGCGGTCACGCAGGTGTAGCTGAGATTAACCTTTTCCTTGTCCACTTTGATGTTGGCCTGCACGATTTGAGCATCCAATTCGTCAATGCCGGCACGGACCGTCGCCAGGTCCGTTTCCGCCTCTTCATAGGCCTTGCGCGAACTGGCATCGTTGCGCCACAGGCGCTGATAGGCCAGCGTGGCTTTTTTCAACGCGACGACTTTGGCCGCGCGCTGCGCCTCAAAGACCCGTAACGCCGCCTGCGCAATCCTGAGCTCATTGATCTGGTTGGAATCGTCGATTTCCGCGATAAGCTGGCCCTTCTCCACTCTATCGCCGTTGGCAACGTGCAGCGCGGTAATCTGGCCAGACACCTGAGCGCCGACGCTGACGCTTTTTACGGCTTCGAGCTTGCCAGTGGCCTGCACCAGCACCTGCATATCACCGCGGCGAACCGGCGCAGTGAGAAAATTTGCGTGCGGTGTACGCAGCATCAGCCACGCTACCGCCGTCACCGCCAGCAGCAGCGTACCGGCGATCACGAACAGCAAGCGCCGTGGAACCCGCGCCCCTAACGACACTCCTTTTGTTCAACCCACGTTTCTACCGACATTCCCAGGGGGTATTGTTTGACCGAACGCCTGCCGGACCGGCGGACATGGCATCGCCGCAAACGGCGAGAGACGCTCCGCCGGCGCCTCAGGAATATTCCCCCTGCCTTGCGTTAATAACTGCCAGCGGTCCAGTGCTCGGTGGACGAGAGACAATAGGCCAGACCGACCCCTGCCATGAAATAAACTAAGCGTTTCGGCCGGAAAGATAATCTGTCATTGTAATCCTGTCATAGTGAGCCAGACGTTCTGTACAGCAGCAGTACACTATTCGGGCGCGACGCGCGCGATTTCCGAAAAGAGGGTCGGACAAAAGGCTGAATGGCAAGACGCTGCATTCTACCATATTTTTCTGCCGTCAGATTAAAGGTGTAAAGGTGGGTTGAACAAAAGGAGTATTGCTAAGTAATCTTGTTTTTTTGTTACGTTTTCTTTGTCGGGATATTAAGTTCTTTAAAGATCAACCAATGGATGTTGTAACTAATAACACTCCCCCGCAACCTGTTCGTTTTATGACCCGCGGCACGAGCACCGACAGGAGCCCTACCGACCGGCCCGATTCCGCGCCGTTGCGCGTCATCACGCGTTTGAGACGTCTGATACAACAACGCGTCTATCACCTCGACAGCCTTATCTCGACGTCCGGCTAACGTGGTCAAAATGATTATATCCACGGTCTTATCCGCGCAAAATACAGGGGGGCAGCCTATTCTCACTGAAGTGATAACTTTCCCTCCCACTATTATTCATCCGCACGCTAAAAATTAAGCAAAGTGCAAAAAAAGATAGCCGTTTACTGGCGTAATGTCTTTTGCGCCATCATATTATCGGTAATGTCGATTGACAAAATTCCTGACAACTCTTTTAATCCAACAGCTTTTGCAATATAGCGACTTTTCCCATGAAAAAGATGAACCTAAACGGATTATAATAAACAGGAGTGACGCCCATGGAATATCTATTGCCCCTATCACTTGCCGCCATTGTTTTCAATTTCCGCGCAGCGTTGGTGCTGTTGGCGCTGGCGGGCCTGTTGCTCTGCTTCGCTTGCGTTATCAAAGCCGTAAGGGGATCGCCATCGCCTGCGAAGGATTGCTGGTTATCGCCAGTGTAATGCTATTCATGCATTGGGCGCCGGGATTCAGCGACCCCAAAATACTCGACGGGGTACAGGCCGGGCCACACTGCCAGCCGTTCACTCTCTTTATGGCCTGAATAAAGCGCTGATTCCCTTCTTGTTGCTCGGCTGTCTTCCCTCACTGTTTGCCACCTCGGCGCAGGCCAAGTCGCGCCATGGCAATGGGTGCTATTACTGCTTTGTGTTCCCGGCCTGTTATTATTAGCCGTGGCGCTCGGCGGTCTGAAACCGGAAATGCACGCGCCGGTTTGGCTGGGCAATTTCATGCTGGCAAATCTGTTTTTTGTGTCGCTGGCGGAAGAAGCGCTGTTTCGCGGTTACCTCCAACGCCGGGTGGGACAGTTTGCCGGCGGCCTGCCCGCTTTAGTGATTATCGCGCTTTTGTTTGGCTTGGCGCATCTTCAATCCGGACTGTTAATGGTGGTTTTTGCCGGCCTGGCGGGCCTCGTGTACGGCCTGGCATGGAAGTGGAGCGGTAAGTTGTGGGTGGCGGCGGCGGTACATTTTGCCTTGAATATGTGCCATCTGCTGTTTTTCACCTATCCTGCGTGGCGGCGCTAAACGACGGCTGGGGATACCCGGTTTTGCCCGGCATGGCGCCTGAACGGTGCGCGCTAGCCGAGCGCGAGTGAGCACAGCGCCGCGTCGGCCTTCTGCAAGCAGGCTGGCGGAATATACTGGCCAACAACGCACGCAAGCAGGCAGAGGTCCAGTGCTTGAGTCAACCTATGCTTGCGTCAACCTATGCCACAGGACGCTGGGGTGCCGCGAGGCAACGGCCCCGGTCCATCAGGGCCGATGTCCCGCATCCGGTGCCGCAGCCGCTAATGCGGCCTGTTTACGCGCGTAACGCTGGGCGAGAACCGCACATACCATTAATTGCCCCTGATGGAAAATCATCAGGGGCAATACCAGCGTCCCCACCATAGCGGCAGGAAACAAGACGTTCGCCATAGGGATGCCGTTGGCAAGACTCGTCTTCGAGCCGCAAAACACGATGGTAATTTCATCCGGCGTATCAAACCCCATCCAACGGGCGGCATAGGTATTGGCAACCAGTACTACGGCCAGCAGCACCAGCGAGAACGCCAGGATCGCCACCAGCGTCCAGCCGGTGATTTGCTGCCAGATGCCCTCTACCACCGCCGCGCTGAAGGCAACGTACACCACCAGCAAAATGGATGACCGGTCAGTCATATTCACCAGCTTTTTATGCCGTGCGACCCAACCGCCAATGAGCGGTCGTGACACGTGGCCGATGATAAAGGGCACCATCAGTTGCAAAATAATCGCGCCGATGGCGTGCAGCGTATCATGACCGCCCGCCCCCCCCCTTCCTGGGTGTGCATTAGCAGCCCGACCAGCATCGGCGATAGAAATACGCCGAGAATACTGGAGGCCGAGGCGCTACAAATCGCTGCGGCCACATTTCCGCCCGCCACGGAGGTGAATGCAATTGCCGATTGTACCGTTGCCGGCAGCGCGCACAGGTACAAAAACCCCATATACACGCTGCTTGACAGCAAGGTGGGCTCGAAGACTTTCATCGCCAGACCCAGCAGCGGAAATAAGGCAAAGGTGCTGAGAAACACCACCACATGCAATTTCCAATGGCCGATACCACCCAGAATAGCTTCCCGTGATAACTTGGCGCCGTGCATAAAAAACAGCAATGCGATGGCGGCGGTGGTCAAATTTTCAAAGATCACCCGGGCGATGCCGCGACAGGGAAAAAATGACGCCAGCGCCACCACGCAAATTAGCACCAACAGAAACTTATCAATACGCAAACGTTGCAACCAGGACATAGAAACAGCCTTTCCCTCATTGTTCATGACGACCTAAATCGATCGTTCCTCACCTCGCCCGCTCGCGGGATTAGCCGTTTTTCACCGGTAACGTTTTACGTTGTTCGGCGCTTTCGATGACTTGCTCGATGATTTCCATCACCCGAATGGCGTCCTCGGCCGACACGGGATTCGGCGCCGTGCCGCGAACGGCCGCGTGAATGCCCTGGTAATAGGCGAGATAATTTCCCGCAAGCGTAGGCTGTGCCGCCGCCCGGCGCCCGCTTTCCTCGACCAGCGTAAGTACGCCGTCTTGCTTATCGACGCCCCAGCCGGGGCCGCCCGGCCGCTCGCAGGCTTTCAAACTGTCTTCCTGACTATCCAGACCGTACTTGATATAACTGCCGCGAGTACCGTGCACCTCAAAGCGCGGCGTCAGCGCCGCGGCCAGCATGGTCCCGTGCAGTATCACCCGGCGCTGCGGGTAAATCAGCACCGCGTGAAAATAATCAGTGGTCTGCGAGCCGGGACGTAACTGCGCCAGATCGACGTTGACCGCCACCGGCATACCGAACAGCGTCAGCGACTGATCAATCAAATGCGCACCCAGATCATACCAGATGCCGCTGCCGGGGCGCTCGCGCCAGCGATCTTTCACTTCAAGCCGGAATCGATCGTAATGTGAGGGCCAAATACCCGATCTCTCCCAAGGTCCCGGCATTGACCAATTGCTGCAGGGTCAGGAAATCGCTGTCCCAGCGGCGATTATGGAACACCGACAATACCCGCTTGCGCGCGCATGCGAGCTGGTTTAATTCCTGCGCCTGGGATAGAGTTACGGTGAACGGCTTATCCACCACCACATGCTTATCGGCCAGCAAGGCCTCGCGGGCAAGCGGAAAATGCGTGTCGTTGGGGGTAGGAATGACTATCAAGTCAACATCGTCACGATGAATCAACTGCTGCGGATCATCAACCACCGTGACCTGCGATCAGTCGGCGTGCACCTTGCCGGCATCGCTGGAGGAGATCGCGGTCAGGGTCAGTCCCGGCGTCGCGTTAATTAAGGGGGCATGGAAAGTTTTACTGGCGAAACCATAGCCAATGATTCCGATACGAAGCGTGTCAGCCATAGGTTGTCCTCGATTGGCGTTGACGCCGCCGGCGGCAATGCCCCGGCGGCGTTAAGTTTACCGGACAATAATATCAATAAATTAGCCGCTCACGATAGCCTTTTCGTTTCTGGCAGACCAATTGACCACCTGCTGGAGCTCTTTCACCGGGTAGTTGATTTCACTGCTCTTACGCCGGAAGTCGCTCGGGCTGACGTCTACCCGCTTGCGAAACACCCGGGAAAAGTAGAGCTGATCATCATAGCCCACCACGCGGCCAATGGTAGCGATCGACTCTTGCGTGGTTTGCAGCAGCAGTTTGGCGCGGATCACGCGCTGATCTTCGCGTCAGCGCAAAATATTGATGCCTACCTGCTGCCGGAACAAATGGGCCAGGCGTGACGGCGACAGGCAGACGTGACGGGCGACTTCGTCGATGCGCAATTCACCCGACAAATGCGCCGTGATGAACTGGCACGCTTCGATGATGCGCGGATCCATAATTTTATTCGGGCTTTGCGGATCTTCTTCCATGGCGCGCAACAGCAGCCGCTCGAGCAAATTCATGCCCAGCTCTTCGGCAAAGCGCCGGCCCGAGCGCTGTGTCTGTTCGATATTGGCGAGCAGACGATCAAATTCCGTGACCAGCGCTTCGCTGCCCAACCGCAGCCGGCCGATATCGCGCACCTTACTGTGCCATTCCAGCCAGTCAGCCCAGTAAGCCCGGGGCCGGAAATAAACCCAGCGGTGATACCAGCAATCCGCATCGGGGGAGCGGCCATAGTAGTGGGCGGATTTCGGCGGGAATAACAGCAAATCGCCGGGAGTGCAAATAAAGGCCTGATCCCCTTCAAAAATCCGGCCCTGACCTTTGATGGTCAAATTGAGTATATAGCCCTTCATCCCCTCAGGGCGGTCAATATAAAAGTCCAGCGGGCCATTGGCGATAATGGGCGTCAGGCCGGCAACCAGATAAGCGTTGAACGCATAGCCCGGTAACAGCGGGTTCGACTGCGTTTCATGATTAATTCGATGATACATCTTTCCTCCCGACGCGCGAAACCGGCCCGCTACAGCGTGCGTTTGGCTTTTTGCTTGTAGCGGTCGAAGATGACCGCCGCCAATAGAATGACCCCGCGCACCACATATTGAGAAAATGGCGAGATGTTAAGCAGATTCATGGCGTTTTCCACCGTACCCAGGATCAACACCCCGGCCACAACATAGGAGATTTTACCGATACCGCCCTTGAGCGAAACGCCCCCCAGCACGCAGGCGGAGATGACGATAAGCTCATAGCCGAGCGACGTCATCGGCTGGCCGCTGGTCATCCTCGAGGCCAGAATAATGCCCGCCACCGCCGACACCAGCCCCGACAGCACGAAAATAATGATCTTGGTGCGCACTATCGGCACACCCGCCAGCCGGGCGGCCTCTTCATTGCCCCCGATAGACAGTGTGTTGCGCCCAAATGTGGTTTTGTTGAGCAAAAAACCGAACAGGATCATACACAGCACGGTTATCCAGATGGGTGCCGGCAGCCCCAGCCAGTTGGCATAACCCAGCACAAAAAACCGCTCGTCCTCAATACCGACCGCCTTGCCGTCGGAAATGATGTAAGCCAGGCCGCGGACGATCTGCATCGTCGCAAGCGTGGTGATAAGCGCGTTGATTTTCAGCCAGGCGATCACCACGCCGTTCACCAGCCCGGAAATCACCCCCAGCAGCAAACCGGCGGCCACCCCGATCCAAAGGCTCTCGGTCATATTAATCACCACCGCGGCGGTCACGTCCGAACAGGCAATCACTGACGCAACCGAGAGATCGAAATCTCCTGAGGCCAGACAAAACAGCATGCCGCAGGCCACGATGCCCGACATGGAAATCGCCAGGCCCAACCCTTTCATATTAATAAAGCTGGCAAAATTGGGCACGAAAATCGCGCAGGCGACAAACAGCGCCGCGAACACCACCAGCATGCCGTAATTGTCCCAAATGCGGCTGATCCCACGGGGTTTATGGGCTTTTGCAGGGATAGAGGTAACGGTAGACATGATAGACTCCTTCCCGGTCAGAGCAGCGCATCGGCGGCGCGGGTATCAGGGGTGGTTAGCATGGCCAGGCTCAGCGCTTTTCGCTCGGTGGCCTCGTCATGGCGTAATTCGCCGGAGATGGCCCCTTCGCGCATCACGATGATACGGTCGGCAAGCCCAAGCACCTCCGGCAGATCGCTCGAGGCAAATAGCACGGCAATCCCGCGCCGGGCCAAGGCATAAATGACCGCGTAAATTTCATGTTTGGCGCCGACATCAATGCCACGGGTCGGTTCGTCGAGCATAATGACGTTCATATCTTCAGACAGCCAGCGGCCAAGGATGGCCTTTTGCTGATTGCCGCCGGAGAGATTCATAATCAGCTGCGTCGCCGCCGGCGTTTTGATATTGAGCGCCGCGATATGGTGGTGGGCGTTTTCCGCTTCCCATTGCGCATTGATAAGGCACCCGGCGCGCAGAAATTTACGTCGGTCGCTGATATTGATATTTTCCTGTACCGAATGTACCGGGATAATGCCGTCGGCTTTGCGATCTTCAGGGCAAAGCATCAGACCGTGGCGAATGGCGTCGCCGGGACTGTCAAAGGTGAGCGGCTGTCCATCCAGCAGCAGTTCCCCGCCCAGCAGACGCGTACCGCCAAATACCCCTTTCATCAATTCGCTGCGCCCGGCGCCGACCAAACCGAACAGGCCCACGATTTCACCGGCGCGGACGCTCAGCGACACGGGCGATTTCACGCCCTCCGCCCAAACGGCATTCAACGCCAGACGCACCTCGCCATGGGGCCAGGGTTGATAGCCGTAAATATCCCCCAGATCGCGCCCGACCATCGCCTGCACCAATTGGTCGTGGGACACCGAGGCGGTGTCGGTAAACGTTTGCACGTAGCGGCCGTCCTTGAATACGGTAATAGCGTCGCTCAGGGAGAAAATTTCTTCCATGCGATGCGAGACATACAAAATAACCCGTCCTTCGGCGCGCAGTTCGCGAATGACGCGGAACAGCTGTTCTATTTCCCTTGCCGATAGCGAACTGGTCGGTTCATCGAAGGCGATGATTTTCGCATTCCGTGCCAGTGCCTTGGCAATTTCCACCATCTGCCACTGGCCGATGGAGAGATATTTCAATGGCGTGTCCGGCGCGATATCCAATCCCAAATGCGCCAGCTGCAGCCGGGTTTCATAATGCAGAATACGGCGATTTACCAGCCCGCCCTTGTGAGGCAATTGGCCCAGGTAAATATTTTCCGCCACCGTCATCTCGGGCACTAAATGCAGTTCCTGATAAATGATAGCGACGCCGGCGTTGAGTGCATCGGTGGTGGTGGCGAATCGTACCGGCTGGCCTTTTATCAGGATCTCCCCCTGCGACGGCGTATAGCTGCCGCTGAGGATTTTCAAAAGGGTCGATTTACCGGCGCCATTTTCACCCATCAAGGCATGAATCTGGCCGGCGTAACAATCAAAACTGATGGCGTCCAGCACCTTAACGCCGGGAAAAACTTTGCCAATGCCGCGAAACGACAGGTAGGGGGGTGCCGTAGTCATGAATACATCCTCGGATAGCCGCGCCTTTAACCCCGGCGGCCGGAGCCGCGGCGAGGGAATGACGTCATCATGAGACAGGCCGCCCCACGGCGGCCCGTCAGCCGACAGGGCTGTTACAGCCCTTTCTTGTCCAGCTCCTGTTTAAAATTGTCGCGGGTGATAAGCACCACATCGGTCACTTCGGTGAATTTCGGCGGTTCCACGCCTTTGTGACCCATTGATCCAACATTTGAATGCTCTTATAGCCATGCACGTCCGGACTCGGCAGCAGTGAACCATAGAAGCCGGTTGCATTGGCTTTTACAGTTCGCTCACCGCGTCGACGCCGTTAATACCGATACCAATGACATTCGCGGCCTTAAAGCCCTGTCCTTCCGAAGCGCGGACGCCGCCCAGCACCGTATTATCGTTCATGCCGATAATCAGCCAGTTTTTCACCTCAGGGTGCTGCACCAACAGCGAGTTGGCGGCGTCAAAGGCGCCGGGAATGTCGTTCGATTTGGTGGGTACCTGATATATCTGCTTTTCCGGGAAACCTGCGGCCTTCAGCGCGTCCATGGAACCCGAGGTCCGACGGCGGGCGGTATCAAGCTCGTTGGCGGTAATCGCCATCACGCCGGTGTCCTGCACCTTCCAGCCACGTTTATTCATCTCTTTCCATAGCTCCTGCCCCTGACGTTCGCCGATTTTGGTGGCGGCCATCATGACCAGCGGCACGCTGTCCATCGGTTTCCCTTTGGCGGTAACAAATTGGTCATCTACGGCGATAACTTTCAGATTATAGCTACGGGCCTTGGCCACGATCGCCGATCCGAGCTTGGGATCCGGCGTACAAATAACAAACCCTTTCGCGCCGCTGGCGGCCAGGCTGTCGATGGCGTTCAGCGTCTTTTCGCCATCCGGCACGGCGATTTTTATTACCTCAAAACTCAAATCCTTGCCGGCTTTATCGGCGAAACGCCATTCGCTCTGGAACCAGGGTTCCTCGGGTTGTTTCACCAAAAAGCCGAGTTTCAAATTGTCAGCCATAGCCGAATGAGACATAACCGCGGCCAATCCGATAGCCGCTAACGCCTTAGTGAATTTATGCATGTGATTCTCCGATTTTAGTTATCATCGTGCTCCGTTGTCGGCGAGCGTGTAAACGTTCTCATAGAATCTTCGGGTTACTCCCACCGGGCAATAATGCACGTTAATACTGCATAATAGCGCCCGCCGGGAGACAGACCGGGGTAGTTTTAGCCTGTTAATGCCGGCCAAATGTAGAGCGTTATCACATTTCCCAATTACAGCAAATAACTCCATATATTCAGCTGACTTAACCTGCTATTAACCTTTGAAGTTGCTCACAAAATCGTCATAAGCGGCAGGTTTGTGCATACATGCAGCTAACCCCTCCTCACTTGCGCGCGTCGATAGTCCTTATGGTTATCCCCATCGTCAGCGCAACGGGCAAGGGAGAATAAGATGAAGAAGGCGGCCATCAGTCTGGGACTGGATTTTGGCAGTGACTCGGTTCGCGCCCTGGCGGTTTCCTGCGCCACCGGCCAGGAGCTGGCAACCGAAGTGGTATGGTACCCGCGCTGGCGGGCCGGTCTGTTCAGCCGTCCCGCCGCCAATCAGTTCCGTCATCATCCGGCGGATTATCTGGAATCGATGGAACAAGCCCTGACAGCCGTCATCGGGCAACTTACCCCCGCGCAGCGCCAGCAGATCGCCGATATCGGTGTTGACACGACCGGTTCGACGCCAGCGCCGGTGGATGCCGAAGGCCGCGTTCTGGCGCTGCGCCCCGACTTTGCCGATAACCCCAATGCCATGTTCGTGCTGTGGAAAGACCATACCGCCATCGATGAAGCCGAGGCCATCACGCGCCTGTGCCGCCAGCCTGGCCTGAAGGACTACACCCGCTATATCGGCGGCGTCTACTCCTCGGAATGGTTCTGGGCCAAAATCCTGCACATCACCCGCCAGGATGAGGCCGTGCGCCAACATGCCGCCTCCTGGGTCGAACTGTGTGATTGGATCCCCGCGGTCTTGTCCGGCACCACCCACCCGGCGGCGCTGCGACGGGGCCGCTGCACCGCCGGTCACAAATCCCTGTGGCATCCTGGCTGGGGCGGATTGCCGCCCGCCACGTTTTTTAATGCCCTGGACCCGCTTTTGACCCAGCATCTGACCTGGCCTTTGTTTAGCGAAACCCAGACGGCGGAACAACCGGTGGGCCGATTGTGCGCGGATTGGGCGACCAGACTCGGCCTGTCACAACAGGTGGCCGTTGCCGGCGGCGCCTTCGATTGCCATATCGGCACGGGCGCACAGCCTTACACGCTGGTGAAGGTGATTGGCACCTCCACCTGAGACATTCTCATCGCCGACCCTGACCGCGTCGGCCAGCGCTCCATCGCCGGCATCTGCGGCCAGGTCGACGGTAGCGTTGTGCCGGGCCTCACAGGGCTTAAGGCAGGGCAATCGGCGTTTGGCGATATCTACGCCTGGTTCGCCCGCCTGCTGGACTGGCCGCTGCAGCAGGCCATCGAGGCCGCCCCCGCACTGACCGCGACGCTCGAACCGGTGCGGGAGGCCCTTTTGTCCAGACTGGCGGAAAGCTGGGCACAGGACCCGCAGCTGGATCATCTGCCCGTGGTACTGGACTGGTTCAACGGCCGACTCACCCCTTATGCAAACCAACGTTTGCAGGGGGTGGTGACCGGTCTAACGCTTGCCACCGACGCGCCCGCGCTATTCGGCGGCCTCATTGCCGCGACGGCCTTTGGCGCCCGCGCCATCATGGAATGTTTCGAGCAGCAGGCTATTCCGGTGGAAAACCTGCTGGTCATGGGCGGCATCGCCCGTAAATCGCCCATCATCAATGCAGGTCTGCGCCGACGTGATGAACCGGCCGCTGCAGTTGGTGGCCTCGGATCAGTGCTGCGCCCTCGGTGCCGCCATTTTTGGTGCGGTGGCGGCGGGCGCCTTCCCCGATATCGCCGGCGCCCAGCGCGCGATGGCCAGCCCGATTGAGCGCACCCTGCAGCCCGATGCACGACACGCAGAGCATTTCGACAAGCTGTACCAGCGTTATCGCCAGTGGGCGCCCCAGGCCGAGCCGCTTTTCGCCGCGCCGGCGGGCGATGCCGGCTGAACGGCCGCGCGCCGGGCCGGCGTGCTGCCCCATCCCTTATACGATGGAAACTTTCAGGAGTCATGATGGAAATCTGCCAAAATTATGAAGTATGGTTCGTCATCGGCAGCCAGCACCTATACGGCGAAGAAACCCTGCGCCAGGTGCAGCGCCACGCTGAAACGGTGGTTGATGGTTTGAATAATGACGCCGGCCTGCCGTTGAAATTGGTACTCAAGCCGCTGGTGACATCCCCCGATCAAATTCTCGCCCTTTGTCGTGACGTCAATTACCAGCCCCGCTGCCTGGGCCAGCTGACCTGGCTGCATACCTTTTCACCGGCCAAAATGTGGATTGGCGGGCTGAACATTCTGCACAAACCGTTGCTGCAATTTCATACCCAGTTCAACGATAAGGTTCCCTGGCAGACCATGGACATGGACTTCATGAACCTGAACCAAACCGCCCATGGCGGTCGTGAATTCGGTTTTATCGGCGCGCGTATGCAGCTGGCGCATCAGGTGGTGGTTGGTCACTGGCGCGATCCCCGTACCCATGCGGGCATCGGCGACTGGATGCGCGCGGCGCTCGACCGTCAGGAAAGCCAGCAGTTGGTGGTTGCCCGTTTCGGCGACAATATGCAGGAAGTGGCGCTCACCGAAGGCAACAAGGTTAGCGCCCAAATCCAATTCGGCTATTCGGTCACCGCCTATAGGTTGGGCGATCTGGTGTCGGTAGTGGATGCAGTCAGCGATGGCGACGTGGCTGCGCTTATCGACAAATATGAATCGCGCTATATCCTCACGCCAAGGGTGCAAACCGGCGGCGAGCGACGACAGAATCTGCTGGATGCGGCGCGTATTGAGCTTGGATTGCAGCGGTTTCTGGAACAGGCCGGCTGCCACGCTTTTACCACCAATTTTGAGAATCTGCACGGGCTAAAGCAGTTGCCGGGACTGGCGGTACAGCGTCTCATGGAACGGGGCTATGGCTATGGCTATGGCTATGGCGGCGAAGGCGACTGGAAGACCGCGGCCCTGCTGCGCTTTGCAAAGTCATGGCGTCGGGACTGCCGGGCGGTCCCTCGTTTATGGAGGATTACACCTACCATTTCGAGCCGGGTAACGATCTGGTGGTGGGCTCGCACATGTTGGAAGTCTGTCCAAGCATCGCCCGTGAAGAGAAACCCCTGCTGGATGCGCAGTATCTCGGCATCGGCGGTAAAGCCGACCCGGCGCGCCTGCTATTTTCGACGCCCGCAGGGCCGGCGGTGGTAGCCTCGGTTATCGATCTGGGCAGCCATTTTCGCCTGCTGGTCAACGTGGTGGGATACCGTCGAACAACCGCACCCCCTGCCCAAGCTCCCGGTGGCACGCGCCGTCTGGCGCGCCCAGCCGTCGCTGGTGGTCGCGGCGCAGGCCTGGATCACCGCAGGCGGCGCTCATCATACGGTGTTCAGCCAGGCGCTTACTCTTGAACCGCTGCGGCTGTATGCGGAAATGAATAATATTGAATTAATGGTGATTGATAATGAAACACGCTTGCCCGAATTTAAACAGGCGCTATGCTGGAATGAACTTTATTATAAACTGGCGGCAAGTTAACACATTGAATAACACTCTCCGTTAATAGGCCGTAGCGAGCCGTTATCCATTGCGATTGCGGCGCTTTTATTTTCTACGGGCACAGAAGGGTCGTATTTTCTGCCTTTGCGCGCCTTTCTTCCGGCCGAATCGATGCCAACAAGGGTATTTTTCCGGGTTTTTTGGTTTTTTGGCAGGAATTTCTGGACAGCCCGGCCGCACAGAATATACTACGATGCTTATATTCCCTTCCCTGAAAGCGCGACATGACTACCCACGATTATTTGCTGAAGTTTCGTAAGGTCAACACATCTGAAAGTCTGGAAAAGCTATTTGATCATTTAAATTATTCTCTGACCGATGATGCTGAAATTATCAACATGTATCGAGCTGCAGATCATCGTCGCGCTGAATTAGCCGCCGGTGGTCGCTTGTTTGATCTCGGACAGGTACCGAAAGCGGTCTGGCGGTACGTAGTGTGACGGCGCCCTCCTCCTCGCTCGCGTCGCGTCCTATTGGGGGCTGGCTATGGGTGGTCATCGCCTGGCTTGGTATGACGCTGTTGAGCGCCACGGCCATGTTGCTAGTATATCTGTGGTTTCTGATAAAACACGGCGGTCCCCTCACGCCGGGCGGTATCGCGAGCCTGGTCACCTCCGGCGCAATGTGGCTGTTCACCTTCTGGCTGTTGCGTTTGCTGTTTCGCCGCTCCCGGCGGTTTCCCCGCCTGCTTATTCTATGGCTGCTGGTAGGCGTACTGCTCGGCATCAAAACCTTTGCCTTCGCCCCGATCAGCGACAATCTGGAGCTGCGGGTGCTGTTCCCGCCCGTCCTGGCCGCGGCGCTGCTGGTGCCTTATATCAAAATATCAAACGCTCGCAGCGCGTGCGTCAGACCTTTATTCTTCCCTGATTCGGCGCCGCCGTCGTCCCCGTCGATGCCACGGCGCGAATCGCCAAAACGCGGGTCATCCCGCCTGAGCGCATCGTCAGCCCCTTGGGTTGGACGGAATTCGCGCGCGCATGCGCGAATGGGTTGTCGAACGCCCGCCGATCCCGGATAATGCCCGTTGTTTCTTGTTTAGGTATGGCAATGAATGGTTACCTGATGCTGTTCATCGGCACCGTGCTGGTGAATAACTTTGTGCTGGTCAAATTCCTCGGGCTTTGCCCGTTTATGGGTGTCTCCAAGAAAGTGGAGAACGCTCTGGGGATGGGCATGGCCACGACATTTGTCATGACGCTGGCGTCGATTTGCGCCTGGCTTATCAATGATTTTATTCTGCTGCCGCTCAATATTCCCTATCTGAGAACGCTGGCGTTTATTTTTATTATCGCGGTGGTGGTGCAATTTACCGAACTGGTGGTGCGTAAAACCAGCCCGGCCCTCTATCGTCTGCTCGGCATTTTTCTGCCGCTGATTACCACTAACTGCGCCGTGCTGGGCGTAGCGCTGCTTAATGTGAATGAAAACCACAATTTTTTGCAGTCCGCGTTATACGGCTTCAGTGCCGCCGTTGGCTTCTCGCTGGTGATGGTGTTGTTCGCCGCGATTCGCGAACGGCTGGCGGTGGCGGATGTTCCCGCGCCATTTAAGGGCTCCTCTATCGCTCTCATTACCGCCGGGTTGATGTCGCTGGCCTTTATGGGCTTTACCGGACTGGTGAAGGTCTGATGTTGACGTTCTGGCTGGCCGTCGCCGCCCTTAGCGCTCTGGCCTTAGTGGCCGGGGCGATGTTGGGCTTTGCCGCCCGTCGTTTTCAGGTAGATGCAGATCCGGTGGCCGAGCGCATCGATGCCCTGCTGCCGCAAAGCCAATGCGCCCAATGCGGCTACCCCGGTTGCCGTCCTTATGCCGAAGCGGTCGCCGGCGGCGCCCCGATCAATAAATGTGTACCTGGCGGCGAGGCGGTAATGTTGAAAATCGCCGCGCAGCTCAGCGTCGATCCCCAGCCGATGGAGGGCGAGGCCGCCAGCCGCCCTGAAACGCGCGTGGCCTGGATAGACGAAGGCAATTGCATCGGCTGCACCAAATGCATTCAAGCTTGTCCGGTGGATGCCATCGTCGGCGCCACGCGCGCCGTACATACGGTGGTGAGCGATCTCTGTACCGGCTGCGATCTCTGTGTAGCGCCCTGTCCTACCAACTGTATTGAAATGCGCCCGCTTGCCATCACCCCCGCCAGCTGGAAGTGGGATCTGCGTACCATACCCGTTACGGTCATTCAGCAGGAGCAACATGTTTAATTTATTGTCTGCCCTGCGCAAACAGCGACTTTGGGATTTTCCGGGCGGTATCCATCCCCCTGAGATGAAAAGCCAGTCCAGCAATGTCCCCCTGCGGTCTGTGCCGCTGCCTGACAAGCTGATAATTCCTCTGAAGCAGCATTTGGGCCCCGAAGGGGAATTGCGGGTGGCACCCGGCGATAACGTGCTGCGCGGTCAGCCTTTGACCGCCGGCAGCAGCCGGACTTTGCCGGTGCATGCCCCCACCTCCGGCACGATAGCGGCAATCACGCCGCACCGCACCGCGCATCCGTCGGGCTTGGCGGAGCTTTGCGTCATTTTGCTGCCCGACGGCAAGGACCAATGGGTTGCGCTTAAGTCGCTGGCGGATTTTCATCACTATTCGTCGGCGCAGCTGCTGAGCCGTATTCATGAGAGCGGGATCGCCGGTCTGGGCGGCGCGGGTTTTCCCACCGCAGCCAAACTCGGCGGCGGCGAGCATGGGGTGGAGACGCTCATCATCAACGGCGCCGAGTGTGAGCCCTATATCACCGCCGACGATCGGCTGATGCAGGAGCATGCCCGTGACGTTGTCACCGGCATGGCGATATTGCATCATATGCTGCGACCCCGGCGCCTGCTGCTGGGCATTGAGGATAATAAACCCGCGGCTATCGCCGCCGTAAAGGACGCGCTGTGCGAGCGTCCAACAGGCGAGCTGCGCGTCATTCCCACCAAATACCCCTCCGGCGGCGCGAAACAACTCACCAAAATATTAACCGGCAAAGAGGTCCCCGTGGGTCAACATTCCGCCGCCATTGGCGTGATGATGTTGAATGTGGGCACCGTCTATGCCATCAAGCGCGCCGTTATTGACGGAGAAGCGCTGACCGAGCGCGTAGTAACGCTTGCGGGCGAGGCGCTGGCGCGGCCGGGCAATGTCTGGGCGCGCCTCGGCACCCCCGTAAGCCACCTGCTCGCCCATGCCGGTTTCATGCCCGCCGCGGAGCCGACAGTCATTATGGGCGGTCCGCTAATGGGCTTCACGCTGCCTGCGCTGGACGTGCCTGTGGTCAAAATCAGCAACTGCCTGTTGGCGCCGTCCGTCCAGGAACTTGCGCCGGCGGGGCCGGAGCAAATCTGTATTCGGTGCAGCCGTTGCGCGGATGCCTGTCCGGACAGCCTGCTGCCGCAGCAACTTTATTGGTTCAGCCGCGGACAAGAGCACGATAAGGCCCGCCAGCATCACTTGTTCGACTGTATCGAATGTGGCGCCTGCGCCTATGTCTGCCCCAGCAATATCCCGCTGGTGCACTATTATCGCCAGCAGAAAGCGGAAATTCGCGCGCTGGATGACGACGCGCGGCGTGCGGCGATGGCGAAAGCGCGTTATGAAGCCAAACTGGCGCGGCGCGAGCGGGAAAAACAGCAACGGCTTGCCCGCCATCAGCAGGCCGCGGTAAAACTTGATGACGCCGCAGCGGCAGCTAATTCACTCCCCGGCAACACCGCCTCGACGACCGCTTCCCCCCAGACCGCCGTTGCCGCCGCCAGCGCGCGGGTGAAAGCCCGGCGTCAGGCCGCCCAGGAAGCGGTCGGGCGCCCATTGCAGGAAACCCTGGCACCGCCAAGCGTTGGCGCGCAGGAAGTCAGTGACAATGTCACGAGACCGGCTACCAACCCTACAGCGCCCGAGGGCCCGCTTACGCCGCCATCAGACAATCTGAGCGCCGAGGCGACGAGGACAACCGCGACTCTTTCTCCTGTCGCGCCCGGGAACCCCGGGAACCGCGACGTGAACGATATCGATCCGCGCAAGGCCGCCGTTGCCGCCGCCATCGCACGGGTGAAGGCCCGCCGCCAGGCCGCGCAGGAAAACACGGTTCTCCCAGGCAGGATTGACGCCGCGCCAGACTGCGATGAGAATTCCGCTTTAGGTGACAACGTCACTACTTCAGTGACGGCGACGCCTCGGCCTGTGGGCAACGCCGCCGGCGCGACGTCACCTCCTCCCCAGGGCGCCAGCGCCGCGATCACCACCCGGCAGAAGGCGGAACAGAGCCTTCCCGCCGCGACCACAATTTCGTCTGAAGAGGACTAAATGGCGTTTAGAATTGCAAGTTCCCCCTTCACCCATAACCGGCAGACCACCCGGCAAATCATGATTCAGGTCATGCTAGCCTGTCTGCCGGGGCTTATGGCATTAACGTATTTTTTTGGCAGCGGCATTATTATCCAACTGGTGTTAGCCTGCGTGACGGCGCTGGTAGCCGAAGGTGTGGTGCTGACGCTGCGTCGTCAACCGCTGGCTTCCCGACTTGGCGACGGCTCTGCTCTCCTTACCGCCCTACTGCTGGCGCTGAGCCTGCCGCCCTTGGGCCCGTGGTGGATGATGGTGCTGGCGACTGCGTTTGCGATGGTCATCGCCAAACAGCTTTACGGCGGTCTGGGCCATAATCCTTTCAATCCGGCGATGGTGGGATATGTGGTCCTGCTGATTTCCTTTCCAGTGCAGATGACCAGTTGGTCGCCCCGGCAAAGCCTGCTGCTGCATCCGGTTTCACTGACCGACAGCATGGCGCTGATTTTCACGGGCGTCACGCCGGACGGGCTGACGCTCACCCAACTCCGCGCTACCGTCGATGGCGTAACGCAGGCCACGCCGCTCGATGGCTTCAAAACCGGGCTGCGCACCGGCGCGCTGACTGCTTTCCACTATCGCTGGGACTGGCAGGCGAGCGCGGGATGGACATGGGCCAACATTGGCTTTTTACTGGGTGGGCTATATCTGATCTGGCGGCGGGTCATCAGCTGGCATATTCCGCTCAGCCTCCTGGCCGCCATGCTCATTGGCGCCGGACTTGGGCACTGGCTGGCGCCTGCGGTGAGCGCGCCGCCTTTACTAAACCTGTTTTCCGGCGCTACGATGCTGGGTGCGTTTTTCATTGCCACCGATCCGGTGACTGCCGCCACCACCGTGCGAGGACGGGTGATTTTTGGCGCGTTAACGGGTCTGTTGGTATGGCTAATCCGTACCTGGGGAGGTTACCCTGATGGCGTGGCCTTCGCCGTACTGCTGGCCAATATCTGCGTGCCGCTGATTGACCACTACACTCAGCCACGCGCATATGGCCATCGATAAGGAAGGTAGGATGTTAAGGACAATGAGGAAGCACGGCATAACCCTTGCCGTATTCACCGCTCTGGCTACCGGGTTGACGGCCCTGGTCAACGGCCTGACCACCAGCACCATTGAACGACAGGCGGCCAGGCAGCAAATGCAATTGCTGAGTCAAGTGGTGCCGCCGGATTTGTACAATAATCAGCTGCTGGACGAGTGCTATCTGGTGACCGATCCGGCGCTCGGCAGCGACGCGCCGCACCGTCTTTATCTGGCGCGCAAAGACGGGACGCCGGTCGCGGCGGCAATCAAAACCACTGCACCGGACGGCTACGCCGGCGCCATTGATTTACTGGTCGGTGCGGACTTCTCGGGCAACGTATTGGGCGCCCGGGTGACTCGCCATCATGAGACACCGGGGCTGGGGGATAAAATCGAACTGCGGCTATCGGATTGGATTACGCATTTCAGCGGCAAATCGCTGCGATCAGATAACGACAAGAGCTGGGCGGTGAAGAAAGACGGTGGTATGTTCGATCAATTCACCGGCGCCACGATCACGCCGCGGGCCGTGGTGAATGCCGTGAAGCGCACCGCCGGCTTTTTGAAAAAGAACCTTAATGCGCTGGAAAAAATGCCGCATTGTGGAGAACCATCCCATGAATGAAGCGAAACGCATCCTCCTGGAAGGCCTGTGGCGCAATAACTCGTCCCTGGTGCAATTACTGGGTCTGTGTCCACTGCTGGCGGTATCCAACACCGCCACCAATGCACTCGGGTTGGGGCTTGCCACGACGCTGGTGCTGGTTTGCACCAATACCGCGGTGTCGGCCCTGCGCCGCTGGATCCCGGGCGAAATCCGCATTCCCATTTATGTCATGATTATCGCCTCGGTGGTGTCGGCGGTACAGATGCTTATCAACGCCTATGCGTTTGGTCTTTACCAATCCCTCGGCATTTTCATCCCGCTTATCGTGACCAACTGCATCGTTATCGGCCGGGCGGAAGCCTATGCCTCGCAGCGACCGCCAGCGCTGGCGGCGCTGGATGGGTTGGCCATCGGGCTCGGCTCGACTTGCGCGCTGCTCCTGCTCGGCGCCCTGCGCGAACTGCTGGGTAACGGCACCCTGTTCGACGGCGCGGACCAACTGCTGGGCGGATGGGCGCGGGTGCTGCGCATCGAGGTATTCCATACCGATACGCCCTTTTTGCTGGCCATGTTGCCGCCCGGCGCGTTTATCGGCCTGGGGTTTATGCTGGCGGGGAAATACCTTATCGATCAACGCATGAAAGCCCGGCAGCCAAAGGCGGCCCGACCGGTAGTGCTGCAACAGGGACAGCCGTTAGCCGATGAATAAAAGCAAGCGTTATGACATTCTGTGTCGCCTGCGGGCGAATAATCCCCATCCCACCACCGAGCTGGTGTACCGCTCGCCTTTCGAGCTGTTGATTGCGGTACTGCTCTCGGCCCAGGCGACCGATGTCAGCGTCAATAAGGCCACCAAACTGTTATTCCCGGCGGCCGACACGCCGCAGGCCATGCTGGCGCTGGGCGTTGAGGGCGTCAAAGGCTATATCAAATCTATAGGGCTCTTTAACAGTAAGGCGGAGAACATAATCAAAACCTGCCGGCTGTTGTTGGAACGCCACCAGGGTGAGGTTCCCCAAGACCGCGCGGCGCTGGAAGCGCTGCCCGGCGTCGGGCGCAAAACCGCCAATGTGGTGTTGAACACCGCTTTCGGCTGGCCCACGATTGCGGTTGACACGCATATTTTCCGCGTTGCGAACCGTACCCGCTTTGCGGTGGGTAAAGATGTGGAAGCGGTGGAACAAAAGCTGTTGGCCGTGGTGCCGGGTGAGTTCAAGGTGGATTGTCACCATTGGTTCATCCTGCACGGCCGCTATACCTGTATCGCCCGCAAACCGCGCTGCGGCTCCTGCCTGATTGAAGATTTGTGTGAGTACGACCAGAAACATTATCCTCAATAACGTCCCCGTGCATTCCGGCGGGCTGTTGCGGCGGGTCCTCCCGGAACCCACATCATCCCGTCTTTAGGCGCCACCCCGGCCCTGCAGAAGGCCTGTTTTCGTGCACCCTATGCCTGACCGTATTTGCCCGTCAACTCAGAAAACACGGTCGCCGGTGCATAATCACGCGCCTGGGCGCCTCCCTTTTGGTCGAGGACACAACGCTTCACCTACAGCACCTCTTTTCTTCGTCATAGGTAAGTGACTAATTTTCATGTTGAAAATTAGTTTCGCTTGACAACTATGAACCTTGCGGCATAAAAAACCGATTGTATTGGGACTGCATTATATTTTGTGCTTCGCCGGAACTGCATTACGCGACAGCGCGAAAATCTCCCGGACAACAGGGATCGGGTGTTTTTAGCTGTTCACCCCTTTTGAAAACGATACATGCGGAATGGTGCTGCCATCATTACCCATGACAATTTCTGCACGCCAAAAAGCAGAATGAAAAACGAGGTCTTTGTGTCAACTGTAAACCAACAATCCCCCGAACCACGCGTAACGATTAACGCGTTTAAACAACCGAAATCGTTTTATCTGATTTTTTCCATCGAGCTGTGGGAGCGCTTCGGCTATTACGGCCTGCAGGGTATCCTGGCCGTTTACCTGGTGAAAATGCTGGGACTGTCTGAATCCGACTCCATCACGCTGTTTTCGTCCTTCAGCGCGCTGGTCTATGGCTTTGTCGCCATCGGCGGCTGGCTGGGCGACAAAGTGCTCGGCACCAAACGCGTCATCATTCTCGGCACCCTGGTGCTCACCGCCGGTTACAGCATGGTGGCCTGGTCAGGCCATCAGGTGTTCTGGGTCTATCTTGGCATGGCCACGATTGCCGTGGGCAGCGGCCTGTTCAAGGCCAACCCCTCCTCCTTGCTGTCCACCTGCTATGAGAAAGGCGATCCGCGCCTGGACGGCGCCTTCACCATGTATTACATGGCCATCAATATCGGCTCCTTTTTGTCGATGCTGGCGACCCCCTGGCTGGCGGCGCATTATGGCTGGAGCGTGGCGTTTTCGTTAAACGTCGTCGGCATGCTTATCACGCTGGTGAACTTTGTCATGTGCCGCGGCTACGTTAAGCATTATGGTTCTCATGGCGCTTAAATGGTCGCACCTGTTGGCGGTTATCGCCGGTATTCTGGTGCTTATCCCCTGCGCCACTTGGTTGCTGCATCATCAGGAGATCGCGCGTATGGCGCTCGGCGCGGTGACTATCGGCATTTTGGTGGTCTTCGCCTATGAAACCCTGCGCCTAGAGGGGGCGGCGCGACGCCGTATGCTGGTGGCGTTAATCATGATGTTTGAGGCCGTGGTCTTCTTCGTGCTTTATAGCCAGATGCCGACCTCCCTCAACTTCTTCGCCATTCACAACGTGGAAACCTCGCTGCTGGGACTGAATTTTGAACCTGAGCAGTTTCAGGCGCTGAATCCTTTCTGGATCATGCTTGCCAGTCCGTTGCTGGCGGCGGGCTATAACCGTCTGGGCGATCGGCTGCCAATGCCGTTCAAGTTCGCCATTGGCATGGTGCTGTGCTCGCTGGCGTTCCTGGTGCTGCCGCTGGGCGCACGTTTCGCCAGCGACGCCGGCATAGTCTCGCTTTATTGGCTCATTCTCAGCTACGCGTTGCAAAGCATCGGTGAGTTAATAATCTCCGGCCTGGGACTGGCCATGGTGGCGCAGCTGGTTCCTCAGCGTTTAATGGGGTTCATTATGGGCGCCTGGTTTTTGACTACCGCCGCGGCAGCAATTATCGCCGGCTTTGTCGCCAATTTGTCGGCGGTCCCGTCAGAAGTGAGCGATCCGCACCATTCCCTGCAGGTGTATAGCCATGTGTTTCTGCAGATAGGCATCTGCACCGGCGTCATTGCCGTGCTGATGCTGGCGTTCGCGCCGAAGCTTAACCGTCTCCCGCGTGCAGACGCGGCGACGCAAGCGGTGCAAAATAGCATGACCCCGGTGCCGCAGGGCGAATAATTGCCTGACCGTACTCTGCAAATACGGCAAATAAAAAGCCGGCCCTTCACGGGGCCGGCTTGATAGCGAAGACGGTCAGCGCCGCCGCACAGGTTCGCGCCAGGCTCACATCACCGGCGACGCCGGGAAATGATGTTGCGGCAGCGCGATCTGGTCTTGCGCCGCCACGACCTGCAATTCATACTCTCCGGCCTCTTTCGTCTGCTTCATGACCTCATACACCGCCGCGGTGACGTGCTCCAGCGCTTTCTGCGGGCTTAACCCCTTAAGCAAATTGACCAGCAGCAGGCCACTGGTAAGATCCCCTACCCCCACCGGTTGGCGGGCGCCGAAATCCACCAGCGGGCGGCGGGTATGCCACGCCTCGTCGGCGGTCACCAACAGCATCTCAAAGCTTTGCGGATCGTAGCCGGCATAGCTGAGATGTTTCACCAGCACCATGCGCGGCCCGCGCTGCATCAGTTCGCGGGCGGTGGCTACCGCTTCGTCCACCGAGCTGACGCGATGCCAGCTGAGCTGCTCCAGCTCAAGCAAATTCGGCGCGATGATATCGGCGGCCGGCAGACCGGCTTTACAGTGGAATTCCGCCACACCTGGCGCGACAATACAGCCTTTCTTCGGATCGCCCATCACGGGATCCAGCAAATAAAGGGCGGCAGGGTTCGCCTGCTTGACCTGTTGCACGATCGCCAGAATATGCTCTCCCTGCTCCGGTGCGCCGATATAACCGCTCAGCACCGCGTCACAGCGTTTTAAACCATCGATTTCCGCTATCCCTTTGACTATTTCGGTCAGGTGTGTCGCAGGCATCACGCAGCCGGTCCACTGCCCATACTGGGTGTGGTTAGAAAACTGCACGGTATTGAGCGGCCACACATTGACGCCCATCCGGCGCATGGGAAACACCGCCGAGCTGTTGCCCGCATGGCCGAAAACCACGTGAGACTGAATAGAGAGAACATTCTTCATCAAAAACCGCCTTCCACACCTTCGGCCCGTGGCCGTCACACAATAAGAAAGGAGCCCGAGGCCCCCTTGCCAGAAATCCCGCTATTGCCAATTGAGCAGACAGTAGTGTTTTTTGCCCCGGCGCAGCAGGGTATACCGGCCATAGAGCCTATCGGCGTCGTCGAATACGTAGTCCGCCGACGCCTGTTTTTCACCGTTGACCGACACGGCATTGGAGCTTATCAAGGTCCGGGCCTGTCCGCGCGACGGCACCAGCTCGGCCGCCACCAGCGCCTGCTGCAAATCCGCGCCGCGCTCAAGGTGGACCGTCGGCATGCCGTCCTGAGCCAGCTGAGCGAAATCATCCTCGGTCAAATCCGCCAGCGCGCCCGAAAACAGGCTGGCGGTAATACGCTTCGCCGCCGCCAGCCCCTGTTCGCCGTGCACCATGCGGGTCACCTCTTCCGCCAGAACATACTGGGCGCGCGGCGCTTTATCGCTGGCGCGATCCTCTTGTTCCAGCGCGTCGATTGCCGCGAGATCGAGGAAAGTAAAAAATTTCAAGAAGCGATACACATCGCTGTCGGCGGTATTGATCCAGAACTGATAGAACTTGTAGGGACTGGTCTTACTGGGATCCAGCCACACCGCGCCACCTTCAGTCTTGCCAAATTTAGTGCCGTCCGCTTTGGTAATCAGCGGCACCGTCAGACCGTACACGGTATTTTGATGTAGCCGGCGTGTCAAATCGATGCCAGAGGTAATATTGCCCCACTGGTCAGAGCCGCCTATTTGCAGCGCCACGCCGTATTGCTTGTTCAGGCAGGCGAAATCGTAGCCCTGCAGCAGATTATAAGAAAACTCGGTAAATGAAATACCGCTATCATCACGGTTCAGCCGCTGTTTCACCGCCTCTTTATTGATCATTTGATTGACGGAGAAGTGTTTACCGATATCGCGCAGGAACGTCAGCACGTTCATCGAACCAAACCAGTCGTAGTTGTTGGCGGCGACGGCGCTGTTATCGCCACAGTCAAAATCCAGGAACGGCGATACCTGACGTTTGATTTTCTCCACCCATTCCTGAACGGTTTCCGCGGTATTAAGCTTACGCTCGGTGGCTTTGAAACTGGGATCGCCGATGAGACCGGTCGCGCCCCCCACCAGTGCAACCGGTCGATGACCGGCCAGTTGAAAACGTTTGAGGCACAGCAAAGGCACCAAATGCCCCAAATGCAAGCTGTCGGCGGTGGGATCGAAACCGCAATACAGCGCGATCGGCCCAGCCGCCAACCGTTCAGCCAGCGCCTTCTCATCCGTGACCTGGGCAATCAGGCCCCGCTCCTGCAATTGTTGTATTAGGTTACTGCTTGCCATCAAAAACTCCATATATCAAGAAAAAGAAAAAAAGGACACAACGGCCCGCGCCGGCGTTGGCCGGCACGCGCGCCAGTCCTTAAAAAACGCAGTCAGGCCGCCGCTGGTTAGCGCGGCTAGGGCGCCAGCCGGTCAATGTGCCAGCCGCCGTTTTCGCGCCGGTAGAGAAACCTGTCGTGCAGCCTGTGTTCGCCGCCCTGCCAGAATTCCATCGCATCGATGCTTACCCGATAACCGCCCCAGAAACTCGGCAGCGGCACGTCACCTTGGGCAAATTTCTGTTTCAGCTCCAGGAATTTACTTTCCAGCACCCCGCGGGCGGAAATACGGCTGGACTGGCGCGAAACCCAGGCGCCTATTTGACTGTCACGGGGACGGCTATGGAAGTACTTCACCACCTCGATAACCGACAACCGCTCCGCGCGTCCCAGCACCAGGACCTGGCGCTCCAGCGCGTGCCAGGGAAAATGCAGGCTGATGCGGGGATTATGCGCCAGATGCGTAGCTTTGCGGCTGCCAAGATTGGTGTAAAACACCATCCCCTGACGGTCAAAATGTTTAAGCAGTACCAGCCGTTGATAGGGCTGGCCGTTCTCATCCACGGTGCCAACGCTCATCGCGGTGGCGTCGGGAAGCTGCGCGGCGCAGGCTTGCTTTAGCCATTGCTCGAACAAGTCCATGGGCTCCGCCGTTAAATCGGCGCGGCGTATTCCGCCCCGGGTATATTCCCTGCGCAGGGCGGCAATATCGATTAATTGTTCAGTCATAATATGCTGAAAAGGCGGCAATGAAAGCCGTTATTGTGCGCCGTGACGCTGAAAATCTCAATCATTTAGCCGCGGCGCTCTGGATGACGCAATCATCAACGATAATTTTGTCCTGCCGCTCGATAAACGCTCGCTCGCCCTTCGACCAGAAGCTGTATTGACCATCACTATAGCGGGCGCCGGAGGCGCTGACGACCTGCGGTAAACTCAACTGCTGACCATCGAGAATAAAGTTCACCCGCTCGCGGGCATTATCCAGCGTCACGGTCAACGGCAGCGTACCGCATTGATAGTGTAAGGTCTCCGTTTGCGCACTACGGCCGCCGTGATAGCTACAGGCGGAGGCGGCCAGCACCAGGGAGAGTATTATCATAGGGTTGCGCATCATGTTTATGTCCTGTTTGATGATTTAAACACCGCCTTCAGCGAGGCGCGCAATCGCCGGCGCCCCTCTTTGGCCGAGATTATGTCTTCCCCGTCGCGGGCATGACCGGATAAATCGCCCCCAACAGCGCTTCTTCCCTGGCGCCGGTGACCGAAGGCAGGTTACCCGGCAAGCCGGATAAGGTCCGAAACGCCAGCCAGGCGAACGCAAGCGCCTCCATATCATCGCCGCTCACGCCGAATTTGTCGGTGGGACTGACCTCAATGCCCGGCAGCAGCGCCGACAATCGGTTCATGACCAGCGGATTGCGCGCGCCGCCGCCGCAGACCAGCAAATGTTCACAGCCGCGCACAACAGCACCTGCTGCGCAATCGTTCGTGCGATCAACTCCGCCAGAGTGGCCTGCACATTCTGGGCGGGAATGGGTCCCAGCCGCGAGAGCTGTCGCTCCAGCCAGCCGAGATTGAAATACTCCCTGCCAGTACTTTTCGGCGCCGCCCGCAGAAAATAGTCATCTGCCAATAGATGTTGCAACAGGCCTTGATGCACCTGGCCGCTGCGGGTCCAGCGGTCGTCCTTATCATAAGGCGCCTTGCGGTGCCGCCAGGTCCAGACATCCAGCAGCATATTGCCGGGTCCGGTGTCGTAGCCGCGGATCGGCTGGCCCGGCAGCAGCAAAGACAGATTCGTGATGCCGCCGATATTCAATACCATCCTCCGTTCCTGGGGATGCGCCAGCAACGCGTGATGAAACGCCGGCACCAGCGGCGCACCCTGCCCGCCCAGCGCCATGTCGCGCCGGCGAAAATCGCCCACCGTCGTTATCCCCGTCATGGCGGCGATGCGGTCATTATCGCCGATTTGCAGGGTACAGGGGGCGCCCCCTTCCGGCTCGTGCCAGACGGTTTGCCCATGACAGGCAATAGCGGTCACTTCGTGCGGCGCCACGCCTGTCTGCTGCAGTAAACTTAGCACCGCTTCGGCGAACAAAATGCCAAGTCGGGTGTCCAATTGTCCGAACCTCGGAACCTCGAAAGGGTCACCGCCTGCCCCTGGCACATCGCCAGGATCTGCTGTTTGATAGGCAGCGGAATAGGATGGCAGTAGCGGGCCTGCTGCGCCACGGTGTGCTCATCGATTGCTGCCAGTACCACATCGATGCCGTCCAGTCTGGTGCCGGACATGATGCCTATATAGCGGCCGTTTCTCATTTCACTCTCTCTCCCTTGTGCGGGAATGTGACTTAATAAGGGTAACTTACCCAGCTTTACGGCAGGAGGCCATGAAAATTCACACAATATTCCAGATTATTACGCATTCAGTAATGATGCAACTTGCACTTATCATAGTTACTATTTAATTATCTAGCTATCTTAGTTCGTTTATTCGCAGTTTATCTTTTTTTCGATATAATTGTCTGTAGTCTCTGCGCGTTACAGGGCACTTCGATTCCCTACACCGGCGCATGAAGTTTTTACCGTTTATCCGCTTCTGTCCGGGATTGCCGCGCAGAACGGCACGTTAACTGGAGTTTTTTTATGATGAAACGTTTGATCGTGGTGGCCCTGGCCGGTATGACGGTGGCGAGCTGCGCCAACAATAGCACGCTGTCCGGTGATGTTTATTCCGCCTCGGAGGCCAAACAGGTTCAAAGCGTGACGTACGGCACCCTGGTAGGGGTTCGCCCGGTACAAATTCAGGGCGGTGAAGACTCCAACGTCATTGGCGCTATCGGCGGCGCAGTGCTGGGCGGATTCCTGGGGAATACGGTCGGGGGCGGCAGCGGCCGCAGCCTGGCAACCGCGGCGGGCGCCGTGGCCGGCGGCGTGGCGGGCTCAAGCGTCGAGGGTGCAGTGAACCGGACTCAGGGCGTGGAGCTTGAAGTGCGTAAAGATGACGGTAACACCATCATGGTCGTTCAGAAACAGGGCAATACCCGTTTCAGCGTCGGACAGCGCGTAGCGCTGGCCAGCAATGGCCGCACTATCACCGTATCCCCGCGCTAACGCCCTGTTTACGCGCAACAGCCCTGTCTGCGCGCAACAGCCCTGTCTGCGCGCAACAAAAACCGGCCCTGGGGCCGGTTTTTTTGCTCACGTCAGTGCCGTGGACGTAACGCATTAAGACTTGTTATAAAGCTCCAGAATATTCTTTTCCAGTTTGGCAATCATATTGCTCAGCAACTGAATCTCCTCCTGGCTAATGCCATTAAGAATTTCATCTCGGGTGCTGTCGATAACATTGTTCACTTCTTTGATAATAGGTTCAGCAGATTCGGTCAGTTTGATCCGCTTCGCCCGGCGGTCATTTGCGCAGGTATGCCGGGTGATAAGCCCTTTTTCTTCGAGCTGATCCAGCGTTCGCACCAACGAGGGCTGTTCGATGCCGATAGCCTTCGCCAGTTGAATCTGAGACTGCTCCGGCGGCAACTGGCAAATATTATGTAAAGTGATCCAATGCGTCTGTGTGAGTTCTAAAGGCTTTAAACGGTGGTCAATTAAAGCGCGCCATACTCGAACAAGTCGCGCCAAATCTGATCCTAATGGCGATTCCAATTCTCTCTCCTTATAATTAAGCTGATTAAGCTTGCTCCCTGGATTCCCCTCCATCCTAATGGGTAGATGAGCAAATTACAAATATATATACCCATAACCTAAGCATTATGTAGAGATCGATGTAAGCGGCATATTCTTCCTTAATAAAATTTAGACGTCACGCACACGCGCCGTTTGCGACGAACACTCCCGATCGCGCCGGGAAACGCGGCGTTCTGCCCCCACTGGTTCCCTTGTGGTTTAAACACGCTGGCAGACATCAAGGGTCTCCCCGCAGAAGCCAACGCAGCCGGCTTTCACGCTGACGGGCCGGACGGTTTATTCATAACTGTAACACTATTATTGCCACATACGTAGTTTATTGTTAATTTAAGTTAAATGAAGATATAACAAATATCAATATCCCATGTATTCAGTAGCATATTGTAATTTAAATATATAAATAACCATTTAATGCATTATAAATTATTATGGAGAAAAAACCACAGTTTCATGGCTAATTTTTAGCTAATTATCACCAAATTCTGACGTTATTTACCCGCCGTTAAAATGTTTTCTCTTTTCAGAAAAATACTCCTCCCGCTGGCTATTGTCGCCCGATGACGAAGGATTATCCATAGCGCACCGGGCTGAAAGCTATTTATTATCCCTTCGCGTTAGGTTTTATTTCGGACGGGGATATTCAGAGGTTTATCCCCCTTCTCCGTCCGGACATCGCGGACGGTCGTTTCACAACGCCAGGCGCCCGGATGAAGCCTGCGCCGCTGGCCGACAACATCCCCTCAGGCGGACTCGCAAAAGAGGGCCCGCCGCGGGCTATGCTACACCCGATGGCGGCGGGAAACTTAACCACAAGCTCAAAGACGCGCTGGGCTTGCCGCGCAGCAAAGCATAGGGACGCCGCCGTCGCGCGTGCCGCCCGGCACCGCGGCGGTTAAAACAGCGAGGGCTGTTCTGGCTCGTCCGGCAAAGCGTCACGCCCGGCGGCGGCGCGGCGCAGCCGCAGGTAGCGCTGGTGACAAAGCCGCAGCACTTCACGTTTTTGACTGTCGTTCATACCGCCCCATTGAAAACGTTCGTCCCGGCTGCGCAGGCAACCGCGGCAATAGCCCCGGGCATCCGATTGGCATACCCCGCGGCAGGGATTGGGCAGGCTGAAAAATTCAAGTTGTTCCGCCACAGTACCTCCTCTGCCTCTAAATTGAAGACGGCATTTTCCCTGCTGGCAAGTTATTTTTTACCCAGCGGGCCGGCATTCTGTGCTAAGCGGCGGCATTGAACCGGTTTTACCGTGCAGGCTATACTGAGGTATCTTCACTTAACACGGCCGCACCGACCGTGATAGCTCACGAGGACATTATGCGTTTATTATATACCATGCTTCGGGTAGGCGATCTGCAACGCTCAATTGATTTTTACACCAAAACGCTTGAAATGCGACTCCTGCGCACCAGCGAAAATCCGGAATACAATACACGCTGGCGTTCGTCGGCTATACCGACGAAAGCGAAGGGGCGGTTATCGAGCTGACCTATAACTGGGGCGTGGACAGCTACGACTTAGGCAGCGCGTATGGCCATATCGCTTTGGGGGTAGACAATGCGGCCGCCGCCTGCGAACGCATTCGCCAGGCCGGGGGCAAAGTCACCCGCGAAGCCGGGCCGGTCAAAGGCGGTAGCACCATTATTGCCTTCATCGAGGATCCGGACGGCTACAAAATTGAACTGATTGAGAACAAACACGCCGGTCAAGGCGTGGGCAATTAACCTTGTCTGCACGGCCGGAACCCCAGGGTTCCCGGCCCGTTTTTCCCGCCCCGGCGGCATAACTCGCCATGCAAGACGTACCAAAATTTGCCATAATGGCGGCTGAATTCGCTGAACATAAGAACAGGCATGGCTGAACAAGACGATTTGACTACCCTCCGCGCCCGCTTTCGCGGCTTTTATCCCGTTGTCATTGATGTGGAAACCGCAGGATTCAACGCCGCGACCGATGCCCTGCTGGAAATCGCCGCCGTGACCTTGAAGATGGATGACGATGGCTGGTTGCAGGCTGACTCCACCCTGCATTTCCATGTCGATCCCTTCCCCGGCGCGCTGCTGCAGCCGGAAGCGCTGGCCTTTAACGGTATCGATCCGCACAACCCGCTACGCGGCGCGGTTGGCGAGTATGAGGCTCTGCATGAAATTTTCAAAATGGTGCGTAAAGGGATTAAAGATCAAGACTGCAACCGCGCCATCATCGTCGCCCACAACGCCGCTTTCGATCATGGCTTCCTGATGGCCGCAGCCTCACGCGCCGGTTTAAAACGCAACCCTTTCCATCCCTTCGCTACCTTTGATACGGCGGCGCTGAGCGGCCTGGTGCTCGGCCAGACCGTATTGGCCAAAGCTTGCGCCGCGGCCGGCATCGCTTTTGACAGCGGCGAAGCGCATTCTGCGCTGTACGACACCGAACGTACCGCGACGCTGTTTTGTGAATTGGTCAACCGCTGGAAACGTCTTGGCGGCTGGCCGGTCGCAATGCCCGCGCCGGGCGATGCCGAAGAAGAGGCCGTCGCCGCACAGGATCGCGCCAACCCGACTCTCGATTTATAAACGTTCAGCTCGGCGACGTTGCGCGCAAAAAAAAGCCACCCGAAACGTCGGGTGGCCTTTTCGCAGCAGGTAAGAAACCTATGCCGCGTACGCTACGCCCGAATCGCGCAAGCGGAACGCGGTCTGTGCTCATTATTGGTCTGCCGTGGTCTCTTATTGCTGCGCGCTATCGGTTTGCGAATTGTATTTTACCGCGGTTTCCTTGATAAGCGGCTGCAGTTCGCCGCGCTGATACATCTCGATAATGATGTCGCAGCCGCCGATAAGCTCGCCATCCACCCACAACTGGGGAAAGGTCGGCCAGTTGGCGAATTTCGGCAGTTCAGCGCGGATATCCGGATTGGTCAGCACATCAACATAGGCGAAACGTTCGCCGCAGGCGGACAGCGCCTGTACCGCCTGGGCGGAAAAACCGCAGCCCGGTAATTTTGGCGAGCCTTTCATGTACAGGAGAATCGGATTCTCGGCGATCTGTTGCTGAATTTTTTCGATAGTCGTAGTCATTGTCTCGCTTCCTTAAGCCAGTGGCTGGCTTTTATTTATCGTGCATCGTATCTGACGTAATTCACTATTCTAACGATTCCCGGGGGAACATTTAAATGCTTTTTTCAGGTTTGCCGCGCCTCGCGCCACCCTCCCGCAAGCGCGCGCGCGACGCACAGCCTGGCCTCCCAGACGGGGGCGAAAAAACGCTACGGCCGTCATCGCGGCAAACGGTCAACCCTTACGCATGAGCGAAAACCATAAGGTGCGCTACCAGCACGCCAAATTGACGGCGATGGCGAAATTGATGTCGCAGGTGGGTAAGCCTTATCGCTGGGGCGGTAAATCGCCGACGACCGGTTTTGATTGCAGCGGCCTGATTTATTACGCCTATAAGGATTTGATCCGGGTGCCGCTACCGCGCACTGCCAATGAAATGTACCATCTGCGGGATGCAGCGCCGGTGAAAAAGAGTGAACTGGAAAGCGGCGACCTGGTCTTTTTCCGTATCCGCAACCGGGGTGCGGCGGATCATGTCGGCGTCTATCTGGGCAATGGCCGGTTCATACAGTCGCCCCGCACCGGGCGTGACATCCGCATCAGCTATCTGAGTGAAGATTACTGGCAGGATCATTATGTCGGCGCCCGCCGCGTAATGATGCCCACCACCGTCCGCTGAGGGCCGTTATATCGCCGACGCGAGCGCCGCATATCGGTCTTGCATTCCCCCTGCGTTGAACACCGACGACCCGACAACGCCGCCCGTATGCGGCAATAAAAAAAGGGCGTGAAAGCCCTTTTTAGCGTCGGGGCAAAGCCCGGTACGACGCCGGACCGCCCGCTTGCACGATCAATTCAATACGGCGGTGAAGCTGAAAATCACAATGACCAACAGCGAGAAGACGGTAGTCATTAACGACAAAGCAAAATCGCGGCTCATGATATTTCCTTTTGACGCTGTCGCGTCAGACGGTTGACCTCATATTCATCCGACCTTCACCTTGCCATATCTGAGGCCAAAAAGCATGTTCCACCGGCGTGGAAGCGCATATAACGCTTTCACTTTACCGGCAAATCGAGGAAAATTGCCTTTTGTTGGCAGGCAAACGATTCACTTAGCATTATACCCTGCTGCCGGGGGATTCAGGAGTAGTTTAGACATGGCAACCATTAAAGACGTAGCCAAACGCGCGGGGGTATCAACAACCACGGTTTCGCATGTGATCAACAAAACCCGCTTTGTGGCGCCGGAAACCAAACTCGCCGTCTGGGACGCCATAAAACAGCTCAGCTACTCCCCCAGTGCGGTGGCGCGCAGTTTGAAGGTCAACCGCACCAAATCCATCGGCCTGCTGGCCAGCACCAGCGAAGCCCCCTACTTTGCCGAGATAATCGAATCCATCGAACACCAGTGCTTTGCCAGAGGCTATACCCTTATCCTGTGCAACTCCCATAACGAAGCCTCAAAACAGCAAGCCTATCTGCAAATGCTGGCGCAAAAGCGCGTCGACGGTCTACTGGTGATGTGCGCAAAATATCCCGAAGCGCTGTTGTCGCTGCTGGAAGAATATCGCCACATTCCCATGGTCGTCATGGATTGGGGTGAGGTGCGGGGGGATTTTACCGATACCATCATCGACAATGCCTTTGCCAGCGGCTATATGGCTACCCACTATTTGCTCGATCGTGGGCACCGGAATATCGGCGCCATCCCCGGCCAACTGGCGCGCAACACCGGCGGCGGACGCCACCGCGGCTATCTCCATGCCTTAAACGAAGCCGGGATCCCCCCCCCCAACGAGGCATGGATCGTTCAAGGCGATTTCGAGCCGGCTTCCGGTTATCGCGCCATGCAGCATATTCTGGCTCAACGTCACCGCCCCTGCGCCATATTTTCGGCGGCGACGAAATGGCCATGGGCGCCCTGAGTGCGATTCACGAGCAAGGGTTGCGTGTACCGCAAGACATTTCGTTAATTGGCTACGATAATGTCAGCCACTCGCGTTATTTCACCCCGGCGCTCACAACCGTCGACCAACCCAAAGCGGTATTAGGTAAATCCGCGCTCACCATGCTGCTGGATAGAATCATCAGCAAGCACGAGGCCGCGCAGACGATTGAAGTCCACCCGACGCTGATAGAACGAAGCTCGGTGGCCGACGGCCCTTACCGCTCCCGCTAGACTCCGCCCTCATCATTGACGGCAGGCCCTCGTGCACGACGGGGGCCGCCTGCCTTGCGCCCGGCGTTTTACGCGGTGCTTGCCGCGAGCGACACCCTCCTTACCGCATGCGTGAACAATAACTCTTTTGGCTAATAAACTCTTTGTGGAGGGTGACTATTTCTCAGAGTTATCATTGGCTTAGACTCTTATCCCTAATCCTTCTTTTAGAGTTGTCTAAAGCCGGATGCAGGCTTATACTCAATTACGTTAACAATTATAACGAGTTTTCTATATCATTTGCTTTAGGGACATGATGTTTATCTTTCGGGCAAAGCAACCGGTTTGACAGCCATTCTGAGTTTCTATTCCTCTGTTAATTTTGTCGTATCAGACACCACGGCATACCGTGGATTCTTATATAAAGCTCGCAGGCAGCGCCTGGCTCTTCCTGACGAGGTATTTTCAGAAGAAAGGTGATGGAGAAGCTATGAGTTCCTCGTGTGTTGAAGACCTGAGCTTTCAAGATAACGCTTGGTATCGCATCGTCCATGAATTACTCGCTGAGGCCGACATTGAGATCAATGGATCGCGTCCATTTGATATTCGCGTCAATAATCCGGATTTTTTTAAGCGCGTGTTACAGGACGGTTCGCTAGGCTTAGGTGAAAGTTATATGGATGGCTGGTGGGAATGCGAACGGCTGGATATGTTTTTCCAGCGGGCTTTGCGTTGCGGGCTGGAAAATAAGCTACCCCATCATTTCAAGGATACCCTGCGCGTCGCCGCGGCGCGTCTGACCAATCTCCAATCGCGTAAACGGGCCTGGATTGTCGGCAAAGAACATTATGATTTAGATAATGACCTTTTCTCGCTGATGCTTGATCCCTATATGCAATATTCCTGCGGTTATTGGCCGCATGCCGACAATCTGGCGCAGGCCCAACAACATAAACTGAAGATGATATGCCAGAAACTGCAACTACAGCCCGGCATGTCGCTTCTTGACGTCGGCTGCGGCTGGGGCGGTCTGGCGCATTATGCCGCAGAGCATTACGGCGTCAAAGTTCACGGCGTCACCATTTCGGCCGAACAGCAAAAACTGGCGCAAAAGCGCTGTGAAGGACAGGATGTCACTATTTTGCTACAGGATTATCGCGACCTGAATTTGCAATTTGACCACATTGTGTCGGTGGGGATGTTTGAGCACGTAGGGCCTAAGAATTACCCCACCTATTTTGATGTGGTTGCCCGTAATTTAAAACCCGACGGGCTGTTCTTGTTGCACACCATCGGCGCGAATAAAACCGATATGAATGTTGATCCGTGGATCAACAAATATATTTTTCCGAATGGCTGCTTGCCCTCCGTTCGGCATATCGCCGATGCCAGCGAACCGCATTTTGTCATGGAAGATTGGCACAACTTCGGCGCGGATTATGATCGCACGCTGATGGCCTGGCATGAGCGCCTTCTCGCCTCCTGGCCGATGTTACAGGGCAATTATTCCGAGCGATTCTACCGTATGTTTGTTTACTACCTCCAGGCCTGCGCCGGCGCCTTCCGTGCCCGCAATATTCAACTTTGGCAGGTGCTGTTCAGCCCCCAGGGGGCGGAAGGCGGTTTACGCGTCGCGCGTTAAGTCTATGCGCGTAAGCACATGCGCCGGCCGTGTCCGGCGTACGCCGCAGCCTGGTGTCGGCGTTTTCAGTGCCCTTCTCTGTCAGGTGCGTTCGCGCGCCGCCAATACCCGTTCCACGGTGTCGACAATGGCCTGCGTCTGCGGGTCGATTTCGATATTGACGCTATCGCCAAGCCGTTTCTTGCCGAGTGTGGTGCGCATCAACGTTTCAGGTATTAAATGCACGCAAAAACGGTTGCCCGTTACTTCACCAACCGTCAGGCTGATACCGTCGACGCCAATATAGCCTTTATGCAGGATATATTTCATCAGCGCCCGTTCCGCCACGGTGAACCAAATCTGGCGGTTATTTTCCGACGCGACGATTTTGCTCAGTTCGGCGGTGCACATGATATGCCCGGACATCAGGTGACCGCCAATTTCCGCCTGCAAGCTTGCCACCCGCTCTACATTGACCTCATCCCCAACCGTGAGCGCTCCCAAATTGGTCAGCCTGAGCGTTTCTTTCATTAAATCAAAACTGACCACGTCATCCGTGATGCCGGTTACCGTCAGACAACAGCCGTTATGCGCCACCGAGGCACCGATAGCCAAATCCGGCAACAGCGCCGTCGGCAGGCGGACATAATGGGTACGAAAATGGTCTTTTTCTTCAATCGCGATAATGGGCACGGTGGCCTGAACAATCCCCGTAAACATGCGTTTTCCTCATCTGGCTACACCGAACTTCGTGGCGCCCAGTTTGCCCCATAATATGACGAGTTCCAAATACTGACACGGTGTAATAGAGGGCATATCCCTCATATCGCGTCGTTTTCCTGCTATCTTCGCCGATGAAATGATTTACACTATCCCGCTAAAAGGATCCTGCCAGGTGGATACGTCAGGATTTCCGCTAATAAAAAATTTTTGTCAAACGAAAGAAAGGTGTCTGCGTGCAAAATTATGTTAAGGAGGCGCGTATCTTGCTGGCTCTCGCCATCCCGGTCATTTTCGCCCAGGTGTCACAAACGGCGATGGGCGTGGTGGATACCATTATGTCCGGCTCGGTAAGCGCCACCGATATGGCCGCGGTGGCGGTGGGAACGTCCATCTGGCTGCCGGTCATTTTATTTGGTCACGGTCTACTGCTGGCGCTGACGCCGGTTATCGCTCAGCTTAACGGCTCCGGGCGCCGGGACCGTATTGCTCATCAAGTCCGCCAGGGCTTCTGGCTGGCGCTCGGTGTGTCGCTGGTCATCATGGTATTGCTTTACAACAGCCATCGCGTCATCGACCACATGCACAGCGTCGAGCTGTTGCTGGCGGAAAAAGCGGTGGCGTTCTTGCGCTGCTTACTGTGGGGAGCGCCGGGCTATCTGTTTTTCCAGGTGCTGCGTTGCCAATGCGAAGGGCTTTCCCGCACCAAGCCCGGCATGGTAATTGGCTTTCTCGGCCTGATGAGCAATATTCCCATCAACTATGTCTTTATCCACGGCAAGCTTGGCATGCCGGCCTTGGGCGGCGTTGGCTGCGGTGTTGCGACCGCTTCGGTTTACTGGATAATGTTTCTATTGCTGCGCGCCTACACGCGCCGGGCGAGCACGTTTCGCGATCTACATCTGACGGGCGGGTGGCAAAAACCGGACCCGGCAGCGCTAAGGCGGCTGTTTACCTTGGGTTTACCGGTGGCGCTGGCGCTATTTTTTGAGGTGACATTGTTCGCGTTGGTGGCGCTGTTGGTCGCGCCCCTGGGCATCGTTGCCGTCGCCGGTCATCAAATCGCCCTCAACTTCAGCTCGCTGATGTTTGTGCTGCCGCTGTCGATAGGCGTGGCGGCCACCATCCGTATCGGGTTTCGCCTGGGACAAGGTGACGTCGAGCAGGCGCGGGTCAGCGCCTGGTCCAGCCTGATGATAGGCGTCACGCTGGCTTGCTGCACCGCCCTGTTTACCAGCCTGTTGCGTGAGCGTATTGCCCTGTTATACAACGATACCCCGGCGGTGGTGACGATGGCCTCGCATCTGATGCTGCTGGCGGCCATCTATCAGATCTCTGATTCTATACAGGTTATCGGTAATGGCGTGCTGCGCGGCTATAAAGATACCCGCTCGATCTTCTTTATCACCTTTACCGCTTATTGGCTGCTCGGCCTGCCGTGCGGCTATGTGCTGGCGCTGACGGATTGGCTGCGTCCCGCCATGGGGCCCAGCGGTTTTTGGTTCGGGTTTATTATCGGGCTTACCTCTGCCGCTATTTTAATGATGTGCCGCATGCGCTGGCTGCAGCGACAGACGCCCGCCCGAATTTTGCACCGGGCGGCGCGCTGAGGGCTAAATGTGCCTTGAGCGGTGAAAGAGCCGGCTTACTGCACATTCCCTCGACAATCAATCGGCGTCGGGGCGAAAAAACGCGTTTTCCCCTTGCAAGGCGTGATAGAGCCCGTTAATATTCGTCCCGCTGCCGCGCAGGCAGCAGGCAACAAAATGCGTTCTTAGCTCAGTTGGTTAGAGCACCACCTTGACATGATGGGGGTCGATGGTTCGAGTCCATTAGAACGCACCATTCTCTGTGCGTCCGTAGCTCAGTTGGTTAGAGCACCACCTTGACATGGTGGGGGTCGGTGGTTCGAGTCCACTCGGACGCACCAATAATGCATGTGTCCTTTCCTTTGCATACTCCTTTCTCGCCCTTTGTTTCCACACGCTGCTTCAATGCATTTTCAAGATGGCTGCGTCGACTTGCGCTAAAACCCGCACCGCACGAAATCAAGACCTATCAGGGATAAACGCCAAGTATGGATAAAGTGCGATGATCTGTTGTAAAAATGACACAATCACGCTTTTTTTGTGCTAACGCATTAATTGTCCAGTTTTTACTTTGTTTCCCGCCGGCCAATAACTATAATGCAAAACGTTATTTCAATTGAATGGTTTGCGCCGATTGATTTGTCTTAAACCGATAAAAACAGCATTGCCCTGCGGCGCACTTTGGCCTCGCCGGCCTGAGCCGTTCTGCTTTTTTTCCTTACTTTCTGAGCGTTGTCACCTATCCTTTAAAATGGACCGCAGTTTTGAAGCGGCTTTTTTTTCATCGCGGGCCTGGTCCGGCGATGCACCAGCTTTATCATCCATCACAACTTATAGAAATCAACGTTATGAAAAAGACTAAAATTGTTTGTACCATCGGCCCGAAAACCGAATCCGAAGAGGTACTGTCCAGCCTGCTTGATGCAGGTATGAACGTCATGCGTCTCAATTTTTCCCATGGTGATTATGAAGAGCACGGTCAGCGCATCAAAAATCTGCGTGCGGTGTTGAAAAGAACCGGTCAGCAGGCCGCGATTCTGCTTGATACCAAGGGCCCCGAAATCCGCACCATGAAATTGGAAAACGGCTCCGATGTCTCGCTGCGCGCCGGCCAAACCTTTACCTTTACGACCGATCAGAGCGTTATCGGCAACAGCGAACGCGTTGCGGTCACCTATCCGGGGTTCACCCAGGATCTGGCGGTAGGTAATACCGTGCTGGTCGATGACGGCCTGCTGGGCATGACCGTGACCAGCGTCACCCAGGACCAGGTTGTATGCAAGGTACTCAACAATGGCGATTTGGGTGAAAACAAAGGGGTTAACCTGCCCGGCGTGTCCATTGCCCTGCCCGCGCTGGCGGAAAAAGATAAACGCGACCTGATTTTCGGCTGCGAACAAGGCGTCGATTTTATCGCCTCCTCCTTTAATTCGCAAACGTTCCGACGTACTGGAAATCCGCGAACACCTGGAGCAGCACGGCGGCGGCCATATCCAGATCATCTCTAAAATCGAAAACCAGGAAGGGCTGAATAATTTCGACGAAATCCTTGAAGCCTCTGACGGCATTATGGTCGCCCGCGGCGATCTCGGTGTCGAAATTCCGGTGGAAGAAGTGATTTTCGCGCAGAAAATGATGATCGAAAAGTGTAACCGGGCGCGCAAGGTGGTGATTACCGCGACCCAAATGCTCGACTCGATGATCAAAAACCCGCGTCCGACCCGTGCGGAAGCCGGCGACGTGGCCAACGCCATTCTGGATGGCACGGACGCCGTGATGCTGTCCGGCGAAAGCGCTAAAGGTAAATACCCGCTGGAAGCCGTGACCATTATGGCGACTATCTGCCAGCGCACTGATCGAATGCTGCCGAGCCGCATCGACAGTCTGAACGATAGCCGCAAACTTCGCATTACCGAAGCGGTCTGCCGCGGCGCGGTCGAAACCGCAGAAAAACTGGAATCGCCGCTGATTGTAGTCGCGACCGAGGGCGGTAAATCCGCCAAGTCGGTGCGTAAATATTTCCCGAAAGCGGAAATTCTGGCGCTGACCACTAACCCGCTGACCGCCCGCCAGCTTCTGCTGAGCAAAGGGGTGTCCTGCCAGCTCGTCGAAGAAATCGCGTCTACCGATGATTTCTACCGCATCGGGCAAGGCAATGGCGTTGGAAACCGGTTTAGCGGCCAAAGGAGACATTATCGTCATGGTGTCCGGCGCGCTGGTACCGAGCGGAACCACCAACACCGCCTCGGTGCATATGCTGTAAGCGCAGGCAGGGGTGCAGGCATGTCTGCCCCCCTATTCCTGCGGCACTGCACGACGTAGCGCCGCCGACGGCGCGGTCCGCTTAGGGCAGATGCACCTCATCCACCCCGGGCGTCGGCCCTCCTCTCAGGCCCCTGTTCATGCAGGGGCTTTTTTGTTAGCCCCAGCCGCCATTATTAAAGTAAGTGTAATACTTATTAATTAGCGGGTGTCCTGGCAATACCGCAATTGGTACCATAATGGTATAAAGAAACTTTATCTACGGACCTATATTCACGGCTCGTTGGCCATCATCATCAGCGCTAATTGGGCGGACAGACAAAAAGAATCACGTTAGGGAAATAAAATATTTAGCGCAACCAATTTCGATAGCACGTTTTGCCGCTGACTTAATCGGAGAAATCTTATGGCCGCAAGGCCCTTAGCCCGTTTTTTTTAACCACCCTGTAAAATAAGATGTTTCTTTGAGCGGTCGATCGAATTTAATCATTTTATTCGC
>QVOB01009762.1:0-93031 GCA_014839585.1 Pseudomyrmex concolor | reverse complement strand
TGAAATTATTGAATATTTCCTATCTTTTTCCTAGATTCACACTGAAGAAGATCCTAACCGGGATCGAAACGTTTGTGTAGACTTTTTATTTAAGAAATTTTTTAACTCGAATATCAGGTTTATTCTCGAATTGGCCTTATACTTACATATTTCACGAGAGAAGCAAAGTACAATTTAATTATTTTAAAATATTTTGAGATAAAAGTTTAACGTAATAAAGTAGGAATATATAAATTAAGCAGTCTTTTATCTCGGTGTGCAGTCGTAAATTATTTTAATGATGTTTCTTTTTGAAAAAACAAAAAAAAATAAGCTCAGCTTTAATCTATTGCCGCGTAACGAGAAACATCAAACTGAGAATGATGATAAATGCATAAAATACTCGCTTAAAAGAAAAGCAATCTCACGAGTATTCAGATCTCGACGGACATTAAATTTTTATAACCCCGGAGCGCGTTATCCGTTAATGCCGTCACTCTGCCTGATGGACGTTGCAATAATTGAATTACAGGAATCGTCGGTCACATAATTTATTAGTGCCGGACGGTTTCAATGCGTTATTGTTAATTACTACCATCGGGATTTCAAATCGATAATTATTACCATTTACTGCTATTTTACTAAAACGCAAAACTGTATATAATCTCCGTTTATTATACATTAAATGAAAATACCTACATTGTATGCTGATAAATAGATTGTGCAAGCCATAAACTCGTAATACAATACTAATGTGTGATGCAGCAACATTGAAAATATGACGCATTCTTTCTCTCTCTCTCTCTCTCTCTGTCATGTTTTTTTAAATAATTAAATTATAAATAATATAACGAAGCAATGAATTTGCCGTTACGCGGAAGCGTTGTGTTGTGTATCAGTTGCGGATGTCAAAATGTTAAAGACCGAAATCGGAATGTGACACGAAAATAGTCGACAGACTCGATACTTTTCTGATGCGTTGTCGGTACAGATACAATATTTTATTCCGTATATATTTCGTAGAGGAGAAGAAAAACGGATAATGTGGAATCGGTAACAATGTATCTACAGCGGGATCGAATTATTGCACACAAAGAGAACGATATTGTAAGAGAGTTTAGCCGAAGTAGAGTTTTACCGAATGATCATTCGATTCACGTAGAACGGATTGAAAACCAATCACGCTTCGCTTCGTAGAAAGATACAGGATGGGGGAGAGGAGAGGAAGGGCCCGCTGCTACCTGGAAATCAATCTGAAACGTGCCCGATGTAACTCAATTTTCTACCGGTTATGTCTAAGGTTACCGTTGCAGGCCGCGTATAAGCTGATATGAGAAGGGGTGAGCGTCTTTGAGTTTGCAACTTGCGCGAAGTCTGATCGCAGTCTTAATCACTAAGAACTTCATCGTGAGAAATTAAGCACTACCGTTCTGCAACTCTCCGACGTATCTTACCTTGTTTGTCTTAATGAACAGGGAGTTGCGCCTTTACGATATTTACTCACTAACATTTCTAATAGGAAGCGTAACGACCTCGTGATATTTTCAGCAAAGGGTAAAAATTACATGACGTTGCAATTACATTAGAAATTGGAGATTACTTTAGAGAAATAATTTATGATATTATACACACATATGAGATATCATATACATATCAAATTTCTCCTAACGAGACGGTGCATAGTGCGGTACATATGGCGATACAAATTTGTTACATATGCAATACGTTCATGCGAAATGTATTCAAAGTCCGAAGCAACATTCCATGTACAGTTTCTCGCATATATTCCTGGAAACTGGAGAACTCGCGCGCGCCCGCGCCCGCGCCATTGTGGCGCATCAATCTTCCAGATCGTTACGAGTCCTACATCCATTTAAGGTCCTTCCAGTTAGATCCCGACGCCGTCGTAAGCGATGTCGTCGCCGTAACAACTGGGCTAGAGACAAGTAGATCCTTTAAAACGTGATTCAGAGTCGCGTGTAGATCCGCTCGGAATAATTCAAGCCGCAAACATCGTGTGCTCTCTCGCAGCGATGAATCGAGAACGCGAGAGTTGAAGAGAGAAAAGGGAGCGGGGAAAGAAAGCGAGAGAAAATGCTCGAGGAAGGGGATTCGGACTAGAGAAAGTGATGAAGTGGTAGAATACTGGCGCATGGGAATCGTCATTGAAGACTCTCTTTCGCAAGTCGATTGGTTGTCGTCGGTAGCAGACTGTATTCTAATTAACGGCGGGTAACAAGAATAGCCAAGAGAGATGGAGAGTCGTTGTAATAACTCTACGCGCGCCTCTACGAAGCGAGGGTGAATTGAGAGAAGAAGGAGAGATCGCACACAAAAGAGACTCGGGTGGGAGGACAGTCGGGAGTAAACACAAACGAGTAGTACGATGGGAGAGAAACCGATTCTTGAATTCCGGTGTTTCGTCTTAAAATGTCGATTAATTAACACTCGAATACTTGAGGCGCAGTTGCTATTTCCTCGGCTTGGCGCGCGGAAATTTCTTAACTTTTGTGACGTGAAAAGGTCGAGAGATTCGTCGTCTGAATATTGCGCGATACGATAATGAGACGACTAAGTACTGAATTCGGAGATGGATGGTCTCTTCCACGTCACGTTAAGCCGACATAAATAGGGCCAAGAGTCATTTGTCATGCGACTCCATACGTTCGGTTTATATCGAGTTATATACCAGACGCTTGATAATTTCGAACTTCCCGGTTTCCGCTTGTATCATTTCCTTAATGTGACGAATTTCGCAATTCGCATTATTGCATCCGCACTAACACGGAACGATATAATAGAAGAAACATCAATTCGGCCAACCATTATAATATTTACAGTATTGTTTGCATTTACCTATTGTCGAGAAACGAGAACGAAATTCAATGCGCTCCATTCTTGAATTTTGGTAACGTATAGAAAAATGGATCAATGACGCAATATCTTGCATTACACCGTATATGCGCGGCACAAAGACTGCATTGTGAGGTAGGCATGCGTACTTAATTCACGTATTACCCATACACGAGGCTGTGAATGCACGCACATGGCGTCCTGAAACTGCTTACGCGCGCGTAGTCTCATTATTCGGAACTTCAAAAGGATCATACTTCCATTGCGATGCCGTAATAGTAATTATTCGTTTGATGAGTCGCTTTTTCGTATTACTATTACTTTCTTTATTCGTGAAGAACTAACATACGCATAAGTAATTGACATGACGGGTGACTAAATATTGATCGGTTTGAAAAAATTATTATCTATTACTTGTAAAACTTACAAAGTGATTGCGATAAAAAATTCAAAATCAAGTTCTCGAGAAACATTTTATTTGTTCGACTTTGTTGTTTCTTGATAGAAGATAAAAAATCGATAGAGCTTATTCAAGTCTCTGAATAAAATCTCGATCTAGTAAAAAAGCTTGCAAAATCGCGACACACGAGACTCGAGAGTCGGACGAACGCGGATCGAATATCGCGATCGGTTCCTCGCAGGTTCTCAAGAAAAGGCATATAGCACACTCTACCGTCACGTTTTTTTTTTTTCGCTTTCTCATCTCTCGTCGTTCAGTCTTATCACGTGCGATTCGGACTCGGTCGGATCAAGACTCGGCTGTACTACTGACTGTCCCGAGGAAGGATGCTTCGGCAATTTCGCTCACGAGCCAAACTTTGATTCGCCCGCGGGGTTTATTGCGTTGCTATATTAACAAGGTCTCGGCGACGCGTCTACGCGACGCGAATTAATTACTTTGTTCACCGTCCGAACTTTTTCGCTTCGAACAACGCACCGTAACAATGAGGTAACTTTCACGCCGAGTTAATCGAGTACGAAAATTATGTTAGAAGTAGTCATTTCGATGACTAGAAATAAATGAGATAGACGTGTTTATTGTATAAATGTAAACAAGAATTTACATTTTTACAAATATCACCGAGCACTGTAGACTGAATTATAAATTATATTACTTTGTTTATGATGGACGAATAAAAGTCGGCGTTGTTCAAACACACGCGTATCGCGATACTTCAAAAAATAATACCGGATTACAAAAAAGCCGATTATTTTATTATCGGGATTTTTCTGTACGTATATCTTCCGACGGCTGATCTCATATAACGTTGCTGCGCGAAAATATCGCATTATCACGAGCGACGAAAACGAACATACAGATGGACGCAGTATATTTCCGTCGTATTGATTTATATAAGTCAAAACACAACGTGTGGGACGGGTATATAGGTAGGTAAAACGTGACAATCTCACACTGCATTTGAGGCACGAAGCGAGCGGCAAAAGACGGATATGTGGAACGCAAGCGAAGGCGAAAACGTTTGCTTGGACGGATGAACAGGAGCGTTTCTGTTTGCTTTTTCGAAAGGGAGAGACAAGCATGTCGATTGCGCGCACAAACGTGAACGTTTCTTTCCGTAAACGCGCGCGCGCGCGCGCGTGCGTCTCTGCGTGTATGACAATTCAATATTGATGCTAACCTTGCTTTCATAAGCAACTGCTGTCCACCAATTTGTCTGCTCGCAACAATAAAACTTTTGTCTGCGAGTTCCGGGAAGCGCTCTTTCAAAGTGAATTGTAAACTTCGCTCCAGATAAATTTGTTTTCTCGACGGCGCGCGGATGCTCACTTGATATTCCTCGTGAGATTGTATTTCAGTTCTCATATTTATTAACCTTTGACCTCGCTTCCGCATGAAATTTTGTTTTCTCTCCGACAAACTGCGCTGTCGTAGAAACACGCTATTTTAATTTCTTTCTCGTTATTACGAAAAGTCGTACTCAAATTTAAAAAAAATGACTGTCTCTAGGTGAAGCGGGTAACTTTTAAATTGAAACGAGTGACTCTCTTCTATTAAAATGTCCATGAAATTAATTAGTCATGAAAATGACTATATAGTCTATATAAAAATAACTTGTATTAGATTAAACTCTAATAATCTCACTTATGTTATCACAGTCGCGTTGTTTTTTAGCTTTCTATTTCGTGAAATGAACAGAGCGATAAAGTGATCGATACGGCGGTGCTTGTCGAATTATTCGATAGGAGAACGGCAGCTGTAAAAAGGTACAACATAATAAGAAAGAGATTTCTCCAATATTGTCGAATCGTTCGCAAATGTAGTAGCGTATTCTTGCAACACGTCGAGACAGCAAACGAGCGGGAAGGGGAGAAGTTGAAAACGAAACGGCGAGCGAACTTGAAAAGCCACCTGCGCGCGCGGTGTGCAGGTGCATTGCAGTTTCATACTCTTCGACCCTTTTCCTCCGCTACTCGCACCCTTCGTCCGGGCGTTGTTCACCGCTCGGTCGGGCAAACTGTAATCCTGTTTTCTAAATGTAACCCAACTTCGGCGAACATGTGTATGTCCAACCGCAAGCACTGTTCGACAATTTGTCTCCGCGCCCGACGCTTCGCCGGACTTCTCCCCCCTCTCTCTCTCTTTGCTTTCTCTCTCACATTGTATCCTTCTCGCGTCTCTATCCTCTTCGGCGAGAGTCTGTGCACCAAACTACCATATATTTCCTTCGATACTGGTCGCACACGCGCGTATACAAGCGCGCATATTGTACGTATTGATATAGTGAGCAACGTATGTGCGTATGTATGCATGTTTGCGCACAGATTAGACGCATACTGTGACCGTGTGTATACATTGCACATTCTGCAGATTTCGGTGTGATGCAGTTTAACACTCCGTTCGGTGTTCGACGCAACTTTCGGGAAATTCACTCGGCGCTGCTCTTCGAAAGTTGCGTCAAAGATTATCGAACTACTACGATAGACCATAACCGCCGATATTAGACGTAATGTTCGACGCTAGTTTGTCTCGCATTACTTATTGCAAATAATTTCTACTCGAGACGCGTTTCGCGCTTTCCGATCTCTTACCTAATAGATGATTTTTCAGAAAATATTTGAGATACGGGTTTAAATCTTTTTTTTTTTAATTATCAGATTGTTTTCTTCTTGAATTATACAATAATGTGTCTAGTATACAGTCTCGAAGTTATTTTATGTATGTAATAATAATGTACTAACGCAATTCTTCAAACAGATATACGATATTGAAAATAACTTTCATATTTTAGTACCGTGTGATCAATAAAATTCTTTCAACGAATCGTATTAGCATAGAAGAATTGTCCGAGTTTCTCTTGTCCGAGATTATTTTTGCAATGTAAATCATTCATGCAATGTAATCGACTCTTTCTCTCTTTCACACACGACAATATTTAATTATGCGTTATCATTTTATTTCGCCTATATTTTTGCTAAATTAAATTGACAGTTTTATTAAAGCGTGAAGATCGAGTTTGTTCGACAAACAAAATCAACGTGATTCGTGTCATCATACTTGTCCGTTTGAATAATTCGTCAATGATCAACGCAGCAGTTTGAGAAGAACAATTAACCCGAGACGCGTTTAGTAATACCGGTCTAGTTCAAACGTCGTTCGATCTTGCATACCGGTCCCTTCATCCAATTCGTATCTGACAATTGATTTCTGCTAATTCATTCCGAGCGGCGCGCACAATCACCGATCTCATTGTACCGGAATGTTTTATACGGAACTTTGCTCGTGCGATACGCGAATATGTGAGCGGCGCGGAGAAATCGATGGGTTTTTTTTCTCGCAATGCCGGATACGAGAAATTTTCTCGTCGAAACTCGATATCGATAGAATTCGCGTGTACAATATTATCGAATTAGCATCGATGTCCTCCGTGGAAGGTTTTTTTCGCGCTCAATGTTTCGAAAAGTACAGAAGTCCGAATTAGTAAAATTCTTTTACACGTGGATTGAGAGGAAAGAACACAACTAAGCGTAAAATTATTTTTCACCGAAATAATTCAAGTTAAATTCTATCGTTTTCGTGCACGTTGCTTTTGGATTAATTTTATTAAAACTTTGTTAATCTCTGTCAGCGAAGAAAAATCTACTTACCAATCAAGGAATAGCAACGAAAAGTCGATACTTTGGTCGATACTTGGCTAATTAATCGGACATTGTCGGACAATTGCCGTCGCTACTTACGACGACGTTTTCATGAGACGTTGAACGATCGGGCGCGCGGCAATCGAGTGCGCTCGTTGTTCACGGGAACGCGAGCCGGAAGAGCGAGCCGTGTCGCCCTCGTGCGAATTGCCGAAATTCGAGAGAGCGGCAATCGCGGGCTGCTCGTCATCGCCCGAGAAGAGAGAGTGCCTCGTAACTTGCAGCCCGGCAGCAAGAACAATTAGCCGCGAGCTTGCCGGAATTGCCATGGGCGGTGCAGCTGGCTGGTTGCTCTCGCACTCGTCACGAGTGCTCTCCGCGCGCATCCCCCGAGCACTATCTCTCCAGGTTCGTTCCGTACCCCTCAACCCCTCGCTAACAATTCTCGTCGCACTAAAGCAGCCCCGACGTGAGTTACAACCCCCCTCGACCAAGTTTCCATGACGCGGCGGTGGGATGCGGCGGCTGCTACAGTACCGCCGTAATATTGTTCAAAATATCCTACTCTCCACCACGTCGCGACGTGGGGTGTGCATGTCCCGAATGGGCGCGTATCGTCCTTCAACTTCGCTTTTCCGCGCGCGGGAAACGCCCGCGTAGCGCGGAGGAGAACGAAAGTGCATTTACGTGCTGGATAATGTCGAGAGAGAGAAGTTTCGAGAGTACGTCGCGGTGCGTAGAATAGGTACATCGCGGTTAATTACGCGTGTGACGCACTTACATATATGAATCTGGCATCTAACATTAACAATAAGATATCGAAGTTTAAAATCGAGCATTTGATCTTGTTTTAATCGCACCTTATTTTGTTTGTATGTTTGTCTATCTTGAATTTGGACAATCTTTTTGAAGAATAGAACAAAGGAACGTTGAAGATAGAAAAATCCACAAAAACACATCGATTTAACCATTTTCGATCTCGTTCAAAGTTTCGAAAAATCAATTATCGAAAGTAACTTGCGATAAATACAGACGAGCAGAGAGATGGAAATAATGAGAATTCATTATTTATTCGCATTGCTGCGCATCTATATGTTACGTTTGTAACTAAGCAATGCAATTAAAACTACGTTAACCAGCTCGCGTCGCGTACTTTCCACATTCTGATTCGCCGGCGTGTTTTAGAACAAGGACAAGCGGACGGGAAAAAGGAAGGTTGAAAGGAAAGCTGTCTATTTAATGAAAATTAACTTACAACCACACAATGTGTATGTATCGCACGAAACGCGGGCGCGATAAAATAAACGGGCGAGAGATGAGAGAGAGAGAGAAAAAGAGAGAGTAAGTGAGTGATAACGGTGCCACGATCGAGCGGTAGATTATATTTCAATTTTGACTTCGGCAGAAACATCGCGGATGATAAAGAAAACGCGCGCACATCTTGCCAGGCGATAAAACCGCAATATCTATCCGCCGTAAAATGCAAAATCCATCTTAAATGGGAGCGTGATCCGAAGCGCGATATCGTTGCACGCTGTTGGCGCGGGACTTGAAGCGGCCGGGATTCTGATCCAACTTTTATCTGAGCACTATTCGATATGGACCAAATGTTTCTTGAGATATTGCATGCATCGTGAGTTATGACCGATCGTGAGTTACCAGAGATAAAAACTCATCTCTTCCCGGCTGCACGTAGGACTAGAGAGATATCCGCGTAATAAGATGGAGTGAGATTGCAGAAGTAACTCGGCAGCACAGTGAATAAATAGTGCCATCATTTAATCACGAAGTAATTTATTAGCTTCCGTTTACTCTCTCTCTCTCTCTCTCTCTCTCGAAAGAAAGAAAGAAAGAAAGAAAGAAAGAAAGAAAGAGAGAGAGAGATTGCGGACTGATTGATTTTCCCGATACCGAACAATTTTAGAGATCCCTTCTTTATTCGGCGGCGTTGCAAAATTATATCCGCCGTACCTCGATCTAATCTCACGTCGTCTTACGTTGGAGTGAGATTAATGCGCGAAATAATTCATCGAAAGTACTTTGTATCGAGCAAATCGCGCGTCATCCTTTTAGCCATACTTTCCGCCCATATTAATCGCTTCTAAAACCAACTCCGCGGAAACGAAATTTGTATGTATATACGCGCGTGTAATTACTCAACCGCCGCGGTAAATTAACGTAGACTTGTACGATGTGGAACTACGTGTGTGCGAGAGATATACGTAATGTGCTTTCGAACTTGGCGGAGTTTAAAGAGAAATTTGTTGGCGCGCGCGCGCGATGTTTAATCAGTTTCCCAAGGAAAGCGCGTCCGACTGTTCCCATTAATGAATTGTCGCGAAAGCGATCTGATACTCTGCGAGTTAATTAAGAGAGCATTTGCAAACGTCGAATTCATAGTTTATAGAGCAGGATTTAATGCGTGCACGTTTGTACTACACGATTGTCTGAATCTTCAGGCGGAGAAAGAGATATTGGGTGAAAAATCGAGGTAAAAGAAGCGCCAGACCGCCATTTCTCACTGAGATCGACAAAGCCGTTTAAATCTAGTTGTGAAAACCGCATTTTTCTCGTTCTGTACAGGGAAAAGCAAAAGAATTCGAAATCGCTTATTTAAACGTCAATCGCATCGACGATCAGTTTTTAAAAGAATCGGAATTCGCAATGAGAGATATCATCAGGGAAGAAATTAATTGTTCGCGTCGAGGTATTGCATTCTTTTTTTCGATACGTTTCATTAAACAACGTAATTACACACACAGGTTATTTATCGAATTTGTCTGATTTACGTATTTCTGTCCTTTCTCGACATCTAATCAAGCGCCAATCGTGTCGATGAATGGCGCGACTCGATCACGACGTCGTCGTCGGTCGGCGAGACACGACCTAGAGCACGAGTGCGATGCGAGTCGGGTTTTTAATTCGACCTCGCAAGGAGACGAGTACCGTCCCATTCCACGTTAAACGATGGCCCAATAAGAAAACGAGAGGTTGCTCTGCAGCGCGCGCTAGATGGGCGAGATTACTTCTTTCTACCGGGTTACTCCCAGACCCTCTCCACGGCTCGCGATATTCGAAAAGTTGGTAGTTTGCTCTGGGGCGGCGAGAGAAAATTGCTTACGCTTTTTACGGTCTCGCAAATATACTCGCGACTCGTGTTTATTCGCACGGTTAACCGGCTGTGCGATCTCAGTGGGTAAACGATTTTTGTCGAATCCAACGACGCGATCATGAACTCCGCGATATCGTGAAGTTTAATCTTCATTATGAGGAGATGCGCGCTCGGAAAAAAAAAGAAAAAAAAAAGAAACTGGAACTATCGATGTAACCAAAGTTCAGCAATGAAAAACTATATAGCACTTTATTTTGTTTTCTAATGTAACGTAAATTTGCTGAAGCAAAGAAGAAGTACGAGTTGGCGTCTCCGTACACTTTTATATTGTCTCTCATCACAAAAAACCACCCAGAATTCGGGTTCGTGTTGAGACGTGAGGAATAAAACTGGAAAGTGTGAGTTCCGCGCGACGAAGAAAGTAGGCTGTCTGCCTTCGAAGAACAGCAATTTTCCTTTCATGAATAAGCGCTCATGTCTATTTTCTCGACAGTTATTGATGTCAGTGTCACGAACAAGCTGCTTTTCTCGATTCTCAAGTTCTCTATGAGAAGAATCCACGCGATGGTACTGCGTGCTCCATTTCTCGTCGCGCGCGACGACAAAAAAGTCAGCTGAAATCTCATCTGCTTTAGCCACCGCGTACTACTCCAACTTTATACATATTTCACTCGAATAATGAAATCCAGCTTCTAAACACGGCAAAGAAGAAAAATTAAAGTTTAATATTTAATTAATCTTTCGGGATTTAAACAGCTTCTTATTTGCATATTTTAATCTATCGCAATAAGTATGACTGTGCGATTGCATTGCTGATATGTCATTACAAATGGTTATTAACTATAATATTAACTAGTATAAACCCATACACACATACACAGACACACAAGCTTTTGACAAAGTTACGTGTATATTTATTAAATAATAAATTAAAACGGACAGAGTGCCTCCGTTCTAAACATACAGCTAATGTCACAGAGTGTCCGCTTACTCAGCGGTATCCGTTTCTGTAAATTTATTGCCAGAAATCATCTGCGTGCGGCGCGATTATTATCAAACGCGCCACACATTTTCCAACTCGTTACATCGTATTTACGAATTTTACGCTTTTCTCTTTATTTGTCGTTTAATGCGCCAGAAACATGGCGTTTGCGCTAGCGAATTTATTACGATTGCGTTAATTGAACGTTTCGCGAAAGTCGAGGAGATGAAGTTTGCACTTTTAACTTTCGAATTACTTCTATCGAATTTTACGCGGGCATCAGCCGCTTAAACTTTTCCCTCACTTGTGCCTCGCGTATATATTCAACAACACCATCGCGCCATATCCCTCGTGTATTTCTCTCTTTTTTTCCGAGTTTTTATGATAAACGCTGCCAGTAACTTCAAGGATTTTTTCTGTCAGAAATGGAGTAGGGATTTACCTTGAGTGGATCATAATTTTCCGTCCAACCGACCCTCGACTCACTGCGGCTGCTTGCGAGCAGATTCCACTTTCCACATTGGCCGACATTTCCCTGGTTCTTGTCGCTTCGACGTCGCTCGCGCCGTAGATCGATATAACAAGCTTTCTGGACTTATAAAGCTTAAGGAATGTCGCGTGACAACTGCGAGAAGCGCAATGCAACGGAATTCATCGGAAATCGATATCCGTGGATGATGCACCGCAATCTGTCCGAAAGGAGACTCAATTTTTCCGTTCTTTGACAATTTCTTTGCACTATTTCCCATATGTTTTTCGCGTCTTACTTTCTTCTTTTTGTTTAATAACGGAATACGCTTCTCGCGCATTTGCGACTTCGACGACGTACGTTACAGATCGACTTCTGCGTTAACGGAATTTTGCATGCGTGAGATTCGCGGTGAAAACGAAACAAATAAAAATACTCTTTTATACGAGCTTTTACAAAGGGCATCATCGGAAACGATAGCGAATTTCTTTTCTCTTTTATTGGAATAACTGTTACGCGAAGCTCACTGCAAAACATCGCGACGGGAATTCCATTGGGCGTTATCCAAACTCGAACGTCGATCACGCCTAACAAATACTGTGTATCGTAAAACGCGAACACTCTTTTTTTTTTTTTTTTTTTTTTTTTTAACAAGATTGCACGATAGGTTTTGTACATTATGATTTCCAATAATAAATCTGTTTTATTTCTGAAATACTTTTCGATGAAAAATTGATCTAAAAATCACGGGCCAAATTGTTTAATTTAAAGATTTTTTAATTGTATTTTTATGGTCATGGCAATTTTATGGATATTGCTTCGGATAGAAAAACGTCGCAAAACTATAAAACTATAAATAAATACTCTGTCAATGAGAAACTAACTTTTGCCCTGTTAAAGTAATCTATTTTCACAATCCATTAATATTCGAAATTAATATTCGATATAAATAATTGGAATCTTTTTACAGTTATCATAGAATTTGCGTTTCTAAATGCAAATTGATTGAATTACAATAAAACGGTAGAATTTATTTAATATAGTTTCAACTATTTATGAACGTATGTGCAATTGTACGCGTGTGTGTATGTGTGTGTTCTGATAAAGAAAGTATTTATATAAAGAGTTATTACGTAATAAACCTAGCAATATTGCAGTTATTAATGTAAAATAGTCTAGATGTATTTTTGATATTTTATTTATAATATTATATACAATATTAATAATTTAATTACGAGATCAATTATTTCCAACATTTTACATAAACGTTCGGAAATTCGATAAATTTAATTCGTTCTTGAGGGCGTTGATGTGAGTAAGGATTGACTGCGCGAAAAGAAAGACGCATTTTCAAAGCAGCAACGCACAATTATGCAGATTCCAGCTCGGAAGTAGTCCCGCGCCGGGAGATGAATAGCTGAAAGCATAGAGAAATGGAAAGAGAGAGAAAGAGAGAGGAAGAAAGTTGAGAAGAGGAGAAGAGTGGGTGGAAAAAAGTAGACCGGTCTTGGCACGTCCTGCGAACGCATTGCCAGTATTTCCTTCTGCCATTCCAGTTTCTTCCTTCCAACGGGAAGCATTCTCGACAAAACTCATTGTCTGGAATCCTCGCTACTTAAACGTTCATTCAAATACCCGCCGCGACGCCGGTGGCGTCATAATTGCGCAAAAACTAGTCCATTTTAATCGCGCAAAATTAAATGCGCCGCAGAGAAAAGCGCTTCGAATTATCCGCTTTTCACGGTTACCTGCAGCGCATAGGATTATACACCCGCGTGCCATTCTATTAATCTTTATAATCTCCTATTTCTAATTATAAAAATTTATTTATTTTTTTACGTGATATTTTTTTATTAAAATACAACTCCGCACTTTTACATTGGCTTTATTAACATCGTAAACGTCGCCACTCATCATATGTATATTTTTCCTCTCTTTCAAAGTTCCCTGTGGGACTTTTCTTCTCTTCTTGAAAAATTATAAAATTTAGAAAAATTTTAAAAAGATACGATACGTTTGATGTGCGCGCTAAGTAAAGAGAGATGTAGTAAAAAATTAAATCTTTAAAAAAAACTTTTAAAGAACTTTTTTTTTTAAATACTTTGTGCGTTATATTGTGAAGCGTAATGTCGCGATCTGTGAATTCAAGAGAACGTACGAGTGCGTTATCAAGAAATCGTGCATTTCGTTCGATGTTCTCTATCGTGGATTACTTCGACACTCGAGAGAATCATTGGATAAGTAGCACTCTTCACAAGACTTCTCGAAGAGTTGCCTTTAACTCTCGCAGTAGCACTCAAAGCGAAGAGATCCGTCGAGTTCTTCCACGTGGAAGAGCGTACCGATCCTTTCTCTTCATCAACCCTCGCGGTTCTTTCTGTCCATTTGCCATCTTCACTTGCGGAAAATACGAAAGCAACCGTAATGTAGATGGCCATTCGGCTATCGGATCGTGTACAAAAGAATGATGAAAGGCGCCTGGTACTCGAAGCAACAAGAAAGGGAAGACGCCGAAGGAATTGCGACGAACAGTTTGGCTTGGAACCGCCGTGTAACCCCCGTTGTGTATCTCGATAAAAGCGCTGAAAGCAACGCTGTAGTTGGTTCTCGAAGGACTTTTTTATGATAACGGGAAGAAAAAGTTTTTTTTTTTTTTTTTTATTGAAAGAAACCGCAAAATGCCAAATATGGTCCGAGTTAATATCGATGAAAATCACGATGAGAGCGTACAACGAGATATTAAAACGTCAAAAATGTATCAACGCTAGTCGAGAATACGAAATAAATGTGACGAAATGAATATAAGTATATATTGTTCTAATAAACATGGTCGCTAATTGAAATATGCATGAGTAAAAATGAATGCGAAATTATCAGAAAACGAGGACATATATTGAAAATATTCTACAATGAAATATATGAGAGTTATTACGCTGTAGAGTGACGGAAAAAGTAATTTTTGCGCGACAACACTGGGCTCAGTAAATAGATGTCTCTGATGCTAATTAATTTCTTTCTAATTAATATTTTCCAGTGTATTTACGTTTACGTATTTCTAGCGAGAGAACGGGAGAACCCGAGATTGAATTGCAAACGGCGCTCTAGGCGATACGACGACAAAATGATTCGATTATAGGGAGGTTAAGTTAGGAAATGCAAGGCGGCGACCGCAATGCAGATCACTTGCCATTGAGCGGAGAAGTAAATTTGTCGCGGCCGCGGGCGCGAGGAATGAGAGCGGGAAGAGCGTGACAGAGTTAGCCGTCGCCGTCGCTAAGTCAAATCGTTTTCCAATATTACCGAAGCTTCCCCGACTGATAATTAGAAGTTTCCTTTAATTGAGGCGATTCAATCGGACCCCTTATCTTTTCTTCCTGTGCCCCGATCATCAAGGATTTTTAATCTCCCTCGGGGTCTGCCGGTTCGGCCAAGACTGCATTTGCATGTATAATTTCTTTTGCAAGAGAATCTCGTGGGATCCCGCAATTTATTATTCGCGTGCGAAGCACACTAACTTGGAATCGTAAACGACGGATACATTGCTGATATATAGATATGGGCGTACTGACCAAGAAGCAACTTAGACGAATCAATTTGTACTTGAATCAACTTTCTCTCTCTCTCTCGTTTTTTTTCTCTCTCAGCAGATTGCGATAATAAAGCAGTAGCGCGAATACGAAGCAATGTGTTTTCTTTCGTCGTATTAGCAGCAAAAGCCTGTTGTAACGATGATTTTCAGAAAAACGCGTATTTTTTATCCCGCGTAATTTACATGCTGATGCCATATAATCGCGCTGTCGAGAATTCTAATCAGCGACGCGGAAAGAGAAATTTCTTCGAGCGAGATACGCTGCATATCGCGAACGCGAAACGGGGATGAAAAGCCACACGCGGCCGTAATGGCGCCGTCGCATAAAATAGCCGCGATTTAAGAGTAGCGTAAATCAAAATAACACATTCCCGAAACATTTCTCATCGCGCGCGCAAACTAAACGCGCTTCCTGATATATACGTGAGCGTCGCGCGATGAAACGGCGTTCGCGCGCGCGGCAAAATTCTTGGATATTTATAAACCCCGCCATCTATTACATGGCTAAACGTGGTACACGCAAACGAGAGTAATTCTCTTTTGATTACTCGTTGTTCCACCTTACAATTATTTCATTATACTGTCCGTACCGTATGAAACGAATATTCTCGAATTTCGCGTTGTACGATTCCGCGTTCAAACTTGACGACTCGTGTGTAAAACTGAAATTACAAAATTAATTTTTAAAAATGGAGGAGCTTGCTACGCCACGGAATGCGGCGAGTTTTATTCCGACGGTAAATATATATATATATATGCGCCTAGTATTGTGTTGCTTTAATGACGCCCGGATGTGCAATAACTGTCTGAGACATTGTGGACGGAGTCTATTTCGACCGCAATAAATGGCGTACGGTTCCGTGGACGCAACTATAGATGCAAGACGTACTGCGAAACTTAAATTGTATTACGCCCATATTCGAAATGGCTGTTGTTTCTACTTCCCTTCGCGGCGAAAGAGGACACTTTTCCCGGCGCGGAACTTACAAGTGCGTTAAAGACGATAAATTAAGTGCAAACCAAGATTAAATTGCGGAAAGTTATATAAAATTTATTTTTCGCATTGCGAATTTAAGTGATTAAGTTTCAAGAAAACGCTGGCGGTAAATTGAAGATTAACGTGTAATACAATAGTTTTTTTATTTGTTCGCGCAAACGTGGCGTTACTTTTGAATTGCAATTGTTGCACGAAGCAAGGCAGACTGCCAGACGGGCAAAAGAACGAATATTGAATTTGCCGAAATTAGTTAAGAATGAAATTCCGCTGTAGAATGCATAATTGTGGTAGCTAGTTTCGCGATGCATTTGAAATCAGAAGGAAACACATACCTACCCGACGCGCCGCTTCCTGCGACCGCATTCAATTGCCGAAACTTTTTCCGGTTGCATTTTTTCCGATATTAAAGCCGCAACCCCTTACCATCGCGAGCCACCAGAGATTCAAGCAACGCTTTGCAGCGAATTAGCGTTGTGAAAATAGCGCTCATTTTCGCAGATTCCGTTTTACTCAAATATTTAGTGTGTTTGCCTGACATGCATTCCGGCGGAAAAAAATTGAATTCAAATTGAAATGATACAAAATGGAAATTGATACGTATAAAAAGGTAATTTCGATCAATTACAGAAGAATATAAACTTTTATTGTTAAATATTGAGTTTGTTTGCTGTCGCGCGTTCTTTTAATTATTTTTCTAACAAAGAATTTTAATTTGAAGATTTTAAAATAGATGATTTCATAGAAATTTGTCATATTCTGAATGTAATGGATAAAGCACTATCTCGAATGGAAAGCACAATGCCAGGAATATTCTGGTATCAACTGAATTGCAATATTCCATCAAATAACAGATATTTTAATCCATCACATGTTATTTTTATAAAAATGTTTATTTAATTTATATATCGTTTAACTTTGTTAAATATTTATGTAAACTGGAAAAACACGCGATTTAATTTAATTATTGAGCGCTATTTAACACATTATATCAATTATCTCTTAACAATATATGACAAGATTATCGGTATTTTATTGCGGCAATATAAAATAATAAATTAAAAAATTGATTAAAAAACCGTTTTTGTGTTATATAGACACACAAGAATATTATTTCGTATTCACGTTCTGAAATTTATATTAATAAGTATAATATATTAATTTAAAAAATCATAATATTGTATTATAGATATACTAATTTTTCGCAATATATTATAAAAATGCGTTTCCGAAATCAAGAGAAATTGTCAGTTTCATTGAAATCTACAAATTATTGTAACACCTACAGCTTGCATCGCACCGAATTTCTGCGAGATGCATTAAGTCGACACACGGTAACATATTCCGCATAAGTTGTGTAACGTCTCCCATTTGTTTACACGCAACTTACTTGGAAGACATCGCCATACATCGACTTAAGCATCGCGCCGTCATGGATCCGGCGGAATGCAGGCTTCGCGTTATAGCCAGCGATATCGGATCGATACATATATGGAGCGGCGCGCAGTACCTCGCGAAATAAAACGACTTCGAATGCCATTTTCCTCGATTGCTGCGAATCGTCAACCTTGGGAACCTCGAGAGTCTTGCGACGGAACGTGTCGTCATCATCGTCTCCTCTCTCGGGCACTTACCGAACGTCTTGGCAGACATTTCGAAATGGAATTTTGCCACGAGATCCGCACTATATCTTGTTCGCTCTCCTCGTGGGCGCGTCTAGCAACAAAAAATACCACGGGCTGAAGCTTTGGAACTCTTGTGGAGCGAGCGAGCTTTCTCTTCTGTGCGTTTTCACATACACGCGACGCGCGCGCTCACGTATTCGACTTATGCGTTAATTTCAGCTCGGCATCTAGACTCGACTCGTTGAAAATCGACCGCTTATATCGCGAATTTTATAAGCTTCTCCAATATCGAGATCGTGTCGCTCTTTTCCGACTCGTTTCGCCGTGTCCGCTTTCTTCGCGAAAAATAAATCGTACACCGAAAAGCAGCTTCAAAAATAGCTCCTACTTACATATATACGTCGCGCAAATTAAGTTTTCTATGCATTTCACATTTTAATTTACTGCAATCGCGCACGAAATTAATACGTGAGATTTCTGTGTGTAGTGTGAACAAGTTCAAAGCCAAAATAGCTATTGTGCGGATAACATCTGATCAAACAGACAGCGAGCAATTTCAGCTGGTCAATATGGAAACATCATCCTCAGCATACGGACGCCTTCGCGATGAGAACAGAGATATTCGATCAACTTGGAGGATCTGTGTATAATGTTCGTTAATCCTTCGGGATGAGATGAAACGGGAGATAAAACGGCGTCGACAGAAATATGGCCGGAAGTGCTCTATCTTGTTCGCGCATGGTCAGAAACAAAGTCAATAATCTATGCGCGGCACAGCACCTCGCGCATATCGAGAGCATTAGATTGATTAGATGAGCGGAATATCAAATGGCGAGTGATCTCTGAATTGTATATCTAAAACTAGTTTGTTTGTAATGCATAAATATGAGAAATGTTATGTATCATAATAATTTTCATTAAGATGAAAGATACGCGACCCGAAAACAAGACAAGGGATGGATGCGCATTACTTCTTCTCTCTTCGCGGACGGTTGCACGCGGCGCAGAATCGAGTTAAGCCGGAAAGTTTTCATCAGATATGATTCAATAATTCATCGGCGCAGCTGCACAATGCGCTCACTTCTCCCCTCCGTGCCGCGTCTTTATTAACAACGAAAATACCCTACTTTTTCAAATGCGCACGAGAAGAGACGCGGATATGTATAATATCTCTCTCGGTGACACAAACACGCGCGCACACGCAAACCATTCGCCGCCAGCCGGCGGCCACGGGCTCGCAATTAGCGGCTTAATAACTTCGCCGCTTTGTAGGAATTAATTGGAAACCAATGAATGCGAATGAGGTTGCGAGAACGTAGAACTTCTACGACGAAGGGAATCTCCCTATTGTCTAGCCCGGCGGTCCCGAGCTGAGCCAATTATCGGAGAGCGTCCGGAAATGCCGAGATTTGGCGAGACTAATTTATACCGACCGTCTCGTGATTCTTTTCCTCCCGCAATCGGCCGGTTGCATACTGATCACCGCGGTAATCGTCGAAAAAATCGTCGATTCGATTGAATGCGATGAACCTATGTACGATCTTAATTTACCTTTGACGGTTGCGCCATTTCTCATGTGAAAAATGAAGTTGCGCTGGGAGATTAAAACATTATGTACCCAAGTACTTACGTATTCTGTCGTTTCTGCGCTAAACTAACTTACTTTTGTTCCTACATCTCGAAAGAATAATGACTTATCCGGCAAGAAATATATATCCGGACGCAAGTAATGCATTCAGAACTGCTTTTGTTTCCGTCAGGAGATCAGACACTTACGCGCGTTTCGACTGACGAAAAGACGGGAAAAGATACGATGGAATCGCTCCGGATATGTCGGTGGAAATGGCAAATATCGGAAGCGAGGAAATCGCATTCGTCCCTTCTCGGCGAAAGTTCATACATGAGATCGTTTGAGCTTCTCTCGATGCTCGGTGGCTGTCTCACCTTTTTTACCCCTTCACAAAAGAGTATACTCAGCCCTTAATCTGCTCCCTCATCAAGAATACAAAGAGTAATGCGACGTCCTTGAATGATTTTGCAACTTTGATGTTGGTTGCGTACACACGCACGCACAAAGAGAAAGAAAGAAAGAGAGAGAGAGAGAGAGAGAATCTGAAGAACTTTTCTACCACACTGATTTCAAGAAACCTCGTGAATTTTATCGATCGACATACTTAAAGCTTTCCTCGCAGGGGAAAGCTACATAATATACGCGACAATGACACGATAATAAATCTAAAAAAATATATACGAAATCAAATTATTTCTCGTACCCAAGTTTTCCCTGTTTTCTTCACAAGTAAATTTGATTGATCTCGTTTACTAAATATGTTCAAAAAGAGACCAAGAATATAGAATTATGAGACGGAAATATTAAAAACAAGTATAAAATAATAAATTGGTTGAAAATGCATATTAAAACTTACACATTTTTAAAAAGAGTTTTATTTTAAATTCCAACCACATATCGTGTATATTTTTTTTTAATGAAAACGTATAATATATGTACATATATGTGTGCAATATATTTATTATTTAAATAAATCTATTCTCGAATATATACATATATATACATATTTTCTCGCGTCGCGAATATGGAAAAGAACTAAATTTGTTTGGAAATTAGTTCAGTTATTCCGTTCACTGTGCACATAAATCGCTTCTCAGCGTGAATAAAATGCAATTCATTTCTGTAACACAGACTTGCTTTCTATTTTAAACTGCGTGAACTTTTGCTCCCGATAAATTCGCTCGCGCTGCTACACCTTAATCTAATTCGGCTATGTTGACGCGATTAATAACCGTGTCCAATCGAATTAAACCGGCGCATTCATCAGCCATATCATTCCCAACTGTTCATTTCCCCGCATTTAGCGCCTCTTAAATTACCGGCTATACAAAAGTAGAGAAGCGCATTTTACCGGAATACCTATTTTAATTTAAAACAGTCATACAACTGGTACCTCTATTATGCGCGTTTATATTACCAAGCACAAAGTCGCACACGCGTTTATCATTCATGCATTTACTTCGCAAGCTGCCTGCAATACAGACTTCGTATCTATGTTCATATTTTTCGCAGAGTATTCGAAAGTGCAATTTAACAATATTTCGTTTTTTACAGTTTTTGTTTTTGAGTTGTGATAATAATTGCAGCGTTGACTTGGTTATAACTATCTTATTGATTCATAATGTAATGTAATGTTTAATTATTGCATACGCGGTTAAAATATTCTTCAACGTCAATATCTCAAAATTAGTTTCCAATTGAACATATATGTATGTTCATATTCTGTACAAGTTATTGTTTTACATCGTTAAAAAATTCACATAGATCGATTTAATAAGCATCGCGTTTTTTTCCGACTCTTTCTCTATATAAAATGTGCAGGACCACAATCTATTAATCTCGTTTTGTAGACGAGCAGGAACAACATAGTACGTACACGGTCTATCAAGGCTATAATGTTGGTGGGATCCAAGGACGGATAAGAAACAGATTACGAGAGAGAGAGAGAGAGAGAGAGAGAGAGAAAGAAAGAAAAAGATAGAGAGAGAGAAAGGCCTGAAGCAGGCCGATCTAGAGAATGACTCGTTCTTCCAACTTAAACAGCGAGATAGAAAAAGCTTGAAGAAAGAAGTTAGCTCGGTACGTCTGTACGGTTCGGCGATCATCTCTGGAGAAGATTAAAACTTCCATCTTGCTAAATTCCACTTTAACCCCCGTTTGTCGGTGAATGGTATGAGTTCCTTGCAGTCGGCCTATCAAGACCATTCTTTCTCTTATTGCACAATCCTTCAGCTCTGGCTGAATAAAAGCAGCGGTTTTAAAACAGTTCTTAGAGAAAACTGGCGAAAACATTATTACGAACGCGGTCCGAGTAATTTGGACGGTCAATGTAAGTGAATATAATTTAGAATGTTTTATGTAACTTTTTCTTTTTTTAAATACATATGTGCACCAATGCATTAAAAAGCTTTTTGTTCACACAATTGTGAAGAATACGAATATATGATGCCTTTACTGTGCACTGTGAAATGTCGCGTTTTAAAGTGAAAAAAAAGAAAAAAATACGCTCACACAATTTCACCTTTAATTAAGATATAATAAAAGCACAAAGAGAGAACGATTAAAGCCTGAGACGAATAAGGAAATACAAGTACTGCAAATGAACTACACAAGCTCGAGAAAAAGAGATAGAATATATTAAGCTTTTTATATCACATGGTTAATGAAGAATCGTTCTCTTGTACGAGCCTATTTTTTCCAATTCCGCTCACGAGTCAATTAATTAGACGCATTAAGAATCGTGCTTGGATCATCCCGAGAGAATCATAAACTATCGTGCATTGAAGAACGTGGAAAAAAAGAGTCGGTTATATTTTCATCACGACCTTTTGACCGAACGTACATCTGCGCGATCTACTGAAATCAGCCCGACTTATTTATACAAAACTGTGACATATTCTTTCTCAGTCAACGACTTGTCCGGCTGCATTGCTATTTTTCATTCGTATAATTATTGGAAAAATATCTTCACACTTTTAGACAAGAATATAAATATTCCTTGCACAAGAAACATTAATTATTAAAAGTTTTGATAAAAGTCACGTATATTGAAGTATATACTACAAGAACAAGAACTCTCTTTTGCGAAGAACCTTCGACGATTAGACAATGCACCAATTTGTCTTACAAAATTACGGGACGATTAATCTTATCCGCGGACATCCCGAATACGCCGACTCAGCATCCCGAAACTCATTAGACCGGTGCTGTTAATTTTCGGATCTTGACGCATTCTAATCCGTAAACGTATACCGAGCTGTACCACCGGATTGTCCTCGTTGTATACACGGATTGTATCCGGACGCGACGCGACGCGACGAGACGAGACACGGAATCCATCAAGATGCATATGCACAATGGCGATAACGATCTCTCGCCGGAATCGCATAACAGTTAAAGCAGCTTCCTCTCCCACAGCGTCGTAACGCGTACTTAGGCGGTTCCTGATATCTACACCCTCCGACACAATGCGGAAGCGCGAATGCAACCGAGTAACAATAGTACCATACACAGTCCGCCGTGAAACCATCCGCAAACGCTCAAGACCGATGCGATGCCTATATAGGACTTGTTCGGAAATAGCTGGCTCCCGAAGTTCCAAACGATAAACTGAAATTTCACTTTGCGAGAGCCGAATCCAAGCCGATCAAGTTCAAGCATTCGTGCTCGGACAAGTTGCGCTCGCTCATGTAGATATTCGTGATCGTTTCTATCGACGATTAACATTAACTGCGGCGAATAGTCTCGCCTCTATCTATGCGGGCTAGTTATACCAATCGAATTTCAACGCAATTTTGCGGCAAGTGCAGTGCATGAATGCGGTCGAATGCGGGAGAGACGAGAACAAATTTCTACCCCGGCGGACTCAACATACAAATAATAGCTAATTGAATTTTCATTAGTTCGCGTGTATAATGTAAATAAACTCGTATAATTGCGTCGTCTGTTCTCGGAATATTTCGGTAATTTTTTCTCCAAATTCTCACGGACGAAATTATATTTGTCATAAAATAATTCTCGCGGGTAACGCAGATTTTATTTATAATCATCGCAAATAAATCTAGGTAGAAAATAATTCAGCTGGTCACTTCATTGTTTTGGCTTGAATAATAAAATAATATTATTGTAATTATTTTAAACATTATATTTTGAAGATTAATTAACAAGTTATGCAGTTATCAGCTGGGTGTTCACGTGGTGTACACGCGATTATTTGTAGCGAAGAAGCAGTTCGCGGAAGCAAAGGAGCAAAGGCGGGATCAAAGGAGCTGGCTTTTGTAAGTGCAGCGGAGCGGCAATAGCGGTATCAGACGATGAATGACTGCTCCTATTATACTTGTAGAGACCGATTCACTTTTCTGAAGCACAGCCGCATAATTGAACCACGGCGACGGAAGATCAAGCTTATTGAGACTGGATATGGCTTTCAGGGAACTTTTATCGAGGCAATCGCGAGCGGAATGATCCTCGCCTCTGCTTAAGAGGCTTCCGTTTTCGCGGACTTCTCTTGCATCGTTTATGCATAAGCCGTTCCCCCACCGTTGCAGCCCTCGACGCACGTTGCTGAGCAAACGTGATATTGCAACGGGTGGGTTGAGACGCGAGAGACGGAAGGAGAGTGGGTTGAAAGAGGGTCGCCGAAGGTATAAGCTTGTTGGTCTGGCTGCTACGAAGACGTAATGGGTTCTGTTTCTGGTCCCGTGGCTGAGATAATAAGGAGTGATAGTAGGATTATTAAGGGGCGCATCAGCACGCGCCTGCCACGTATCATTTCAGGGTTAAGATCCTTCCGGAAGATTCTGAGTTTCTCGTCTGAGGAATTCCTAGAATGGTCGATAGGATGGCAAAGGACGAGAAACATCGATAGTAATTGTAGGTTGCAGGTATTCTCTAAGTCATTGTAATTAAATGAAACAGTGGTGTGTTTACGTCATTGTTATGTGCAATCTCGGTAAAATTACAAGTGCGACTTACATTTCTGGATATATAAATAGCACCAGTATATAGATAGCACCGGTGGCTGTGTGTTATAGAGTTGAAACATAGTTTGCCTTAGTTAGATTATAAAATTGTAATTTGTTCTCCGAGAATACTTAAAACCCATTAGTCGAGAAAGAACTAGTGGAAGTAAAACTAGGTGGAAACGCCTGATAACAGTGATAAAAACCGACTAAAATAAAGTCCAAAGTATTTTGATAAGTAATTAAGTCTAATAATTTTAGCTCGTATAATTATAACTTGCGCAAACTAATTTAGTCAGTAAGTACTTTTATATTTTGTCGCTTGAATACATATATATATATGTATATATGTACGTTGCATATTACACGGAAAATGAATTTTTAAATGCTAAAGAGAATTCAGAAAAAAAAATGATATACATGTTACGCGCATGTAGCGCGCGCAAGATTACGCCATTATTTATTTATTTCGTGAATGCAAAAAGTTCGCACATTTTTGCAGTAATCTCTTTTATCTGCTTTCACTTTAATAACGGACGAGCTGTTCATTTCATTTCTTCTTTGTACACATATACACACGCGCGCGCGCTCGCGCACGCAAGGAACACTTCGGCGGCTTTATCGTTCATCCCTCCGTTAGTAAATTCAGTTTGCCTTCTCCATATTCTTTTTATTTTAACAGTCGACAAAGAGAGATGAACGTGGCAAAAATTTAAATGGGAACAAGAGAATCCCGATGAAATTACATTCCGAAAGTCGTGCAGAAACTCAGCACGCGAATTTTTCATGTTAAGCACAGTCGTGTGAACGCGGATAAGACTTGGGTGTTTCTGAACGCGATAAAAGATTGCTTGGGTACTGCTTTGCGTGTTAGGCCTTCGCATCGCGTCGTACGATCTTTTTGCGCAAAATGAAAACTTGCTCGCTTGCCGTTCGACAAAGTACGTCTTTCTCGTTTGACTTAACTGCGCTCGCTCCCTTCGAGTAAACGAGACTTCGTGTCGCCGCGCAGTTATCTCAAGTCGCGCGCGTCGCTGCCGATCGCGGGAAACTGCTTGTGTAAAAGTGCGTCCTGTAGGGGGAATCGGGCGCAAACTCTCGTAAAAGTTGCAGATAGATGTCTAGCGCCCGTTTTTAATATTAAAGAGTCTATTCACTGAACGTGCAAACAGGATCGTGGAAAAGCATTTAATATTCAATAACGTTTTTTGGAAAAAAAAATATACTAAGTAAAGTCACTAAGTAAAAAGTGATGTCTATTATGTATTCTTGGTATGTAAATTTTACAACAGTATGTTTTTTACTTAGATGCATTATTTAAGAAATTACAAAATCGTTATATTGTTTTTTTTTTCATAAAAATACGACAAAATTTTTATCACTTATATATGATTACAAGAAATATAAGTATCAAATTATGTAATTCGTAACATACCAAGTTCAGTGAATAAACTTTTCAAATATCTCGCGAAAAAACGACTCTCGAAAACGTCGCGAGCTTTTGTACAGCCGCGGCTTTTCAATCCGCGACGGATATAAAATATGATTATAAGTTTGCGTGTAATTTACATGCGCGATATTAAGAATTCCGCGACGTCGTAAGCAACAGAGCAAATATCTCGTCTCTTGTAAAGCCCGACATTATATCACATCGCGTTTCTAGATGCATACGCTTCGCATCTTTTGCAGTTACATATATTTATATAATTTGCAAATTTATTATTATTACGCGTTATTATCCGCAAGAAAATAATTCGGAACAAAACATTGTGTCTTTATGTTTTGACAAAAAACAAATATTTTAATTTCTATAAAAAACCTTCGTTAGTTTACAAATTGACTTTTATATAAATTCTATTGATAATATCTAGCATATTTGCCGAAAAGATCAAAAAATTTTGTAATGTTTTGATCCTGATTACAATATTGTTCTAAGGACGATCGTATTTTTCGTTCCTCTCGAAGGTGCCGCTTGCTTCGGGAAACGACATGCATTTAACGTAAAAGGTACCGAGAGATCGTAAGCGTAAAAGTAACACCTGCGCTTGCACACGTAGACCCATTCGAGTCATCGTAGTCCGTTTAATAATTCATGCCGAAGAATTGCGAAGAAGGTGTGGGTGACTTCTGATAAACACGCCTGTACGCGCAAAGCCTACGTAGTTTAAGCGAAGTTGCAGCTGCACTCGAATGCTCCTCGACGAGGCCGGCGAGGTCGAATGTGCGCTGCCGTAGATGCGTGGTAACGCCTTCGAGCTCGGACTCGTGTTCTCTCGTGTTTATTTACGATGCTAAGGAGCCAACACGTTTTCCTGAAAGCGTCTTGCATTTTCGTTTTACGTCCCCGTAACCATACCCTTGCCCTTTCTACTTGTAAACTCCTTCTCTCTGTTCGCCTTGTCTCTTTTCTCATGTTCTAGTTCTCAATGTTTCTCAACGGATAATTTCGTCTGGTCGTTGAGCGAGTTTTTGATTATTTCATTCGCTATGCGCAGAGTTCTCCGCACGTGCAACAGTCATCACGGCGCGAATACGCGAGTGTACAGGTTTCCGGAAATAACACAAAATTTTCTTTTCGCACGCGATCTTAGAGTGAGAAAAGCGCGCGTGACAGGCATACGTTTTCCATGAAAAATTACTCGGCAAAATAAACTTCGGATTAATCTTCGTGAACGAAGGCGAAAAGCGTTCTTTCGAAAGCGGAAATAAGACGGAAAGAAATTAATTGCAACCATTAATTTTAATACTCGGCAAAATCTATTCAGAGAGAGAAAGCTTTCTCGCGAGAGGAGAAAATGCGTTTCTGAGATTGGTTCGTTTACTATTATGGATAAGAGCCGTTTTCACAGCGAGCACTTTTCGTGTATTTGCGACGATTTCAATTCGACGGATTAAGCTCTTTCTTCGCAATACGCAAAAGATTTACCTCGCTGTGTCAAATGTTTTCTGAAAGTTATTTGTCAGTTTGAGAAAAAAACATGTACAAAAGTAATACGTTCGACCAATTTGTGTTTTCGTTGATTGATATAATACGGAAGAACGGTCGAATTAAATCGACGATCGTCGTGTTAAATCTCAGCCGCGAACAAACCGTTCTATCCGGAACTTGCATTATTAAAGAAACTCGTGTGCTGGATTTCCACTTAGACGAGCTGGGAGGAACTACTTCCATGAGAATACCGTCGAATCTTTCTCATTGATTCAATGTGATTCTCGTCGAGTCGATTCGAGCGAATCGCGTCGGACGGAGAGCGACCGGTGAATTATTAAAATCGAATTCCTTCGAATCTCTTCCGCAGACAGAAAGGGTTTCACCGCGATGAGCTGATGGAATAGGCACGGGGTAGAAGGGAAGCAGAGAGTGCGACGTTAAGGGACAGGAAGAGACGGAGAAGAAAAACGAAATCCATCGCGATATTGGCTGGCAATTGACGGCGAACTTTGAAGACGTCGCCTTCCGGTTGGAAGTCGAGACCGCATTTTCTACTTATTGCTCGTCCTGGTTCACGCCCAAACCATAAGTCTGCAACTCTAGGTAGTCTGGAGAAGCAATTAAATGATAAGACTGCCGATAAAATTTACATTTCGCGCAAAAATTTAATCACGAGATTTTCATATTGGAAAAAGTGCAGAAACTTGAAAATTATTTTTTATATTATGGAAAGGAGAAACTTTAAAATATTTTTCGTTCAAGTTTTAATTCGCAAACGTTTTTCTCGGTATAATATTTGGCTTCTTTCTTATGAACCAAAGTTCGTTATTACTTCGCGGCTAGTGTTAACAAGGAATGGAATTTAATACATTGCGACGGCAGCCCCGGTATAGCTGGACTCTGATTAAAGCTCTGAGAAGCGTGTATTTACGTCTTCGTCGAGTCGTCACTAGTGGTCCTTGCGGACATGCAATATCGACTTCAGTTGGTCCCGCATCGATCAAAGTCACACATGCCTGGATACATACCTTTCGTAAACTACAGCCCGTATGTATGTACACGTTTCGCCCTTCTATCTAGAATTTCATCGAACGCAAACGAAAACTAATCATCGGTGTTCGAGAAGAGCTGCGGAGCGATAGAAACGTGTCGGACGTTTATTATTCGTCTTTGCCTGTTCCGGACGTGCGCCAAAGAAGTTGCATCGTTATTTTCAAACGAGAAAAAACGCTGACAGAAGGAAAGGATCAGACGGGATGATTCTGCTTCGTCATAACATCGTGCCGGATGTTATTTGAATTCCGCCAGTGTCTCGAATCGGCCGTGTCTTCCCCGCGATTTCGCCAAGCAAATACGGCGCTTAGAAGAAGGAAGAATGTTAGCGGCAAGTGCCGCGTCTACAGTTCGTTTCAAGAATATCTGGTATGCGTCGTAGGCAGCGGGCATAATGCGGGTTCGACCCGCACATAATGATAATAGTTGGCTCCTATCCCAGCTGGGTCCACCCCCCTGTTTTCGACCGTGAGTGGTGTCTCTCTCTCCTTTTCCTCTCTCCTTCCGTCTCTCTCTCCTTTATTTATCCACATTATCTTTCTTTCTCTCTCCCTCGCGTTCTGTCGCTGCATGTGCATCCACAGACACGAAGACTGGCGCCCTACCGGTTCCTAACGAGCGGAATCCGAGACTATCGATCTAGCAACACCGGTAAGTTCGGCTTGATACTCACTCTCCTGGTACGATGAAGGAAACGTTTCGAATCCCCTGCGAGTACGCTTAGGTTACTTCCTATGATGTTGATTTCAACTAAGAGCGATCGGAAGTTCTTGGAAATATTACGGGATAACTAATCCCGCTGCTCGATTTGCCAGAAATTAGATCTGGCGCGCAATTACTAATTTATCTCGAAGAAAATTGCGATTCGAATTTGTCGAAATTGAAAAAAAAAAAAAAAATTCTCATCGAGACGCAAAATGCAAAGGCAATTTATTCTTTTTACTCGTACACGAAGGTAAATTTCAATTTTTATTCGAGCCACATGCGCTGTTCGAAAAGACATTTTTTTCATGAAATTTGAGAGAGAGAGCTTTTTTGCAAATTAAAAAAGTTCCGAGATCACAGCGACTCATCTTCTTTAACTTTCGCTGAAAGATCCCTCGCGGGGCGCGTTTTCACAAATAACGCCCTTGAATCTGAAAGACGGAAAACATTTGCGTAGCGCGAGTTAAAACGCCGAGTAAAAGCGATGCGACGTAATGGAAATTGCTGCTTGGGAATAAAGTAGCGCAAACAACTTTATCTTTCGCAAAAGTTTTTTTTCAACCGCATCGTTATCCCGCGGAGTCGCGTGTTGCGTTCCGCGCGGTGTGACGGCAATTGTGTTACTTTTGTTCACTTACGTTCGCTGGGTAAAAACGACTTTTATCCTCCTCATTTTTTAATGAGAGCGATTGAAATTTCAGCGTATCTGTGTACAAACGCTACGCATTTGTCGTGTAATGTTTTGCGCTTTTGTAATTGTCGATTTTCTCGTAGCGAGCTAATTGCAAAGCTCGTCATAATGCGCGCTCTGCTCAGCTGTTGTAATTGTACTCTTTGCGCGAGTTCGCGTTTACAACAAACCAACATTGTATGAATAGAGTGAATATCTAGTTAACGTTTGTTTCGATTTAATGGATCTATCAAAGGCCGAAAATCTGAACGCAAAATCTCGCGCGTTTACGCATGAAATTATAACACAATATAAATTTTACCTTTTCCCGTGAATTTTACTGTTTATATGCATTTCTAATATCAACATCTCATTACTCTCGTAAAAAATGCGTTTTGCATTCAATATTTTGTTACAAAACCTTGTCAGTGCTGTCTATTTTGCGTTTCTCGCTGTATTGCGTAAGAACATTATTGAACATTTTCGAAGATCGCATCGAGAGAATCTCGCAAATTGTCCTAATGAAGAAGCTCGATTTTGCCAAAGGTCAGTTACACTATGACCTACGTAATTTCGGTTTAGTTAGCGATTCATATATGTTTCTCTAGACGTGACTCACGAATGAACAGCTGAAATACGAGGTGCATTGTTGCACGAACGACCTCCAGTTTACAGCCCTTCCTCCTGCTACATTCGCTACCCCCCGAGGGCGCAGTCGAGAGTTTTTGCCCCGGTGCATTAGGAACGCGATATTTCAAGCCCCGGACCCAACATTGGCCACTTCCCCGCCCGTCGTGGCACATACACACCCGCGCGAAACGCTCACGTACTGCAAACGCATTTCTCTCCTCTCTTGCTTCCGTAAAACCACCGCGGGCGGTTCTGTCTGGTTGGCTCTGGTTTAAAAACAATCGCTATAACCGCGATCCCCGGGCGGTTTCACTGGGCGGAACGACGCTGAACACTGACCTGCGGAGAAAGAGAGAGCAGGAGAGAGAGAGAGAGAGAGAGAGAGAGAGAGAAAGGAGAGAACGAGAGAACTTTTCGCCGACTTGAGCCGGCCGCGAGCTTCCCGTGGGAGAAGATTTCGCATTTAATGGCGTTTCGCAGCACGGGGACCTCCATTCGTCGTTCCGGTTATCGCGCTGCTACATCGAGAAAAGCATGTGGCCTCGACGGAATACATCGTGCAACCAACGCTATTGTTCGCGGTTCCTTCTTCTTACACTGTGCGACGCTTTTCTACATCCCCAGTCAAGAATTGATGCTCGATCGGACATTGAATGCTGAAGGGAATTGCGATATGTCTTTGAAATGATTCATTTTCATGGGCTTTGCAAAGGAAGCCTTACTTCTTCGCGCGCGCATATTGATGAAAAAGTGAGTCTCTACGTATATAACCGGTGCGAGATATATTTAATACATATATTCTATATAATTTTGCGTGATATATTTAATACATATATTCTATATAATTTTGCGTGATATATTTTCTCTCGCCGCACACACATAAATTTTATTTCAACCACCTGTAGCTTATGATAATCGCCGTATAAAATGTTTTACAGTTTGATATCTCTTCCTCATACATTGAACGTAACTAATGTAATCATTATCGAAAGTTGTGACTGGAGTTTGTTAACTGAAGAGAGAGAGAAGCAAATCTTTGATATTTATTTTATGATTAGATCTAGATTACAATTTCTGCATATATTTTTTGATTTTAAAAAAGCATTACAAAATAGTATTATACAAAATATTTCCTTCTTATTTTAAGAATTTAGGATGACACAGTGATTTTTAAAAATTACAATTGACATCAAGAATCATTGACAGCTAATTCTTTTTTATTTGAATCAGCCGGTAAAAGACACACAGTTTGTCGCCGTGAGCAATGTTGACCGCTAAGTTTTCGACCGCTCGAAAGTGTCGCATTCAATCGACCGGATCTCGATCTCACGCGGCCGCGACCGTTCTCGCAAATATTTATCGCCGTCCCTTCCGGTCTTCGAATGATGCATCGATATATCCGCGCGAATGCCGTGGCACGCACGTTCGGCAGGACGTCGCGGTCCATCGAATTTCCTGCGCCAAAGCATATTTTACACCACGCCGATATGTACATCCCATTAATTATCTCATAAAAATGCACCTGGTATTAGTTATCAATGGAAGCAATCGATATTATATTCGCGCGTAAATTCTACGCGCGCTTACATAATTTCAGATTATGTATCGTACACGTACACGGACGCGTGATGATACGCTTGTGTGTTAGGTCGATGTAACACGAGTTACATTACTGTAAATCTCAACTTAATCGCCGTAGTAACGTTGCACTCTGCGCCCGAGCAACAACTATAACCGCTAACCGAGCTCTCGACGACAACAAACTGGTGCGACCTTTCGCTTAGCTACGAAGAGCTGTCAGGCGATTGGGTGTTGTCGATGCTCGGTTTAGCGTTTACGGGGCGGATTTATGGACGAGGATACATCGACACACGGTCGGTTCTCCGTTACGGCGCGGCTAAAGCCGCACTCGTATTTATAACCAGGCAGAGAGTATGCGCACCGACAGAGAGACAATCCCTCCAAAAACGCTTAATACCACGGGCTAAGCAGCAGAAATTCCGCCGATACTTTGTCGCGACGGTGTATTGTTTTTTCTCTTCTTTTGCACGCCGCACGTTTCGCAGTTACTATAAAAGCGCGCTCTCTCCGCCTGTCTGTTCGTCGAAAAACTATCACGGCGGCGTTACGAGAACGCAGTCGTAGGATTATCGCCGTACTTATACGTAAAAGTCCACTCGAGAGCGTACAATGCACGCACGTGTGTTTTTTGAAAGTTGCGGATAAAAATGCGTGAGTCAGCGATGCGGAAATGACGAAGTTTTTAAGAGTACAGGGAGAGAGAAAAAGAGAGGTATTGTTCTCTTTCCGCGCACAGAGGACAATGCAAAAAGTCCGCGTCAATGCAGATTTAATTTCTGCTTGGTCGGGTTTACACTGTGGATTCATCATAAGTAAAAACTGGCGTGTAGTTTTCGTGCTTTTTTTTTTTTTTTTACTATTATTTTCGACCGTCTCTGCGGTTTAACGCAATATCGCCGTCACGTTTATTACCGGTTCTCTTTCTCTCACGAAAGAGAAACCAGACTATAAAAATATGGAGCGCTTCGCGTTCATTTGCTTTACGCGGAATTGGTTGCACGGAGGCAGCATAAATAAATTGAAACAACCTGAGGCGAATGAATTTGTCAACAAACTCGTCGTCTGTTGAATGGTAAAGTTGAATGAAAACTTCTCGTGGAGCGCAACTTCGGATTAAACGAACCTCGGCGCGCTCGCGACGGATAACAAGCCTCGGGGGTTAACCAAGCCTTGGACTATCAAACTTTTATCGTTTTTTGTTTTTTTTTGTTTTTTGCATATTGGCTTAATGCAAATACATTCGAAATCTTTAACATCTCAAAACATTCTCGGGAAAACGTTTGCAGTCGAGACACACATGCGTTCAAGATATTTCGGAATTGTGTTCCTTTCGACAAAAATTAATTTTTTGAGGGATAAAACATTTCTAATGTTACACTTTGCAATATTGCTTTATATGTATATGTTATTTGTATTATTTAGTAGATATTAATGATTTTTTTACTTGATTTTATTGCGTGTTAAATTTGTATAATGATACAACGACATATCCGTGAGTAATTACACGAGTTTTTGGATTGCTCTCGAATTGAAATCGGCTTTGCGCTTCTACGGATGTTCGGTACTATAATCCAAAGCCGATTATGATAACTCGTCTATATTCCATCCGCAATAGCTATAAGAGGCTGACTGTTCGCGCTCAAGGAATGTCTTGTTTCTCCACTTAGTGTTAATTGGTATCCGCTTGGTAACTTTCGTTGACCATGGTTGATTACCGAGAAGCGGCAAATAGTGAATAATTGACAGTATTAAGAGCTGAAATGAGATACGCGATTTGAAACAGTCGATCTAATACTCGGTACGTTACTACTACAGGCTGTTTCACTTTAAGTGACACAATCGATTATCTTGAAAATAAAATATTTTTTGAAAAAATGTTGGATATAAGAAATGTAAGGAGTTAAGTGGCGCGTTACACAGCAGTGTTAGTGTTACAGCATTGTTAAAGTCTTATAAGAATCATTTAAAAATTTTTTAATAAAAACTCCTATTGTTGCATAATCTTAGACGACACTTGAGAGCTTTTCAAAATACTATAATAAAGCTATTTTTTATTAGATACTTTAGACTATTTTTTATTAGATACTTTAGTAAACTACTTTAGTAGTTATGAAATCTGAAAGTTACTCGCAAGCGTAAATTACAAAATAATACATATTACAAAAAATCTTTCTACTCGTAGATTATTCTAAATTGTTGATTTTTTATTCTTAATTTTGCAATTAAATTTTACCTTAATTCATTTAAAAAAAGCGTCTTTTTTAAATGAAATTATTTCCATTGCTTTTCAATAATCTGTAAATAGTGAATTTGTCGGTATGTGATATTTACATTTTGCCTCGATCGAGTATTCGCTAAAACTTCGTCAAAATTGCTGAACTGTAAAAGCGTTACGATTGTCGGACTAAAAAAATGAGTTTTGCGGAATCGAGTACAACGTTTGCACGCTCGCGCGCGCGCTTTCGTGAGCGCATATGCATGCATCTCTGTTTGTATACATACGCCATTATACATATTTATAGAGGACAAAGCGATATGAGTGTGAGGGTGGCAAGTGCGAAGCCAATTAAAGTGCAAATGCATGGAGATGCGGGTGGAATGCCAAGTAGCACGCTGACCGGGAAACTATAAAATGAAACTCGATCGGACTAATCGACATCCGTCATATCAGATGCGATAGAATTGCCAAAAGAAAACGGAAATATAACAAAAATACGAGATAAATAATTAGACAAAATAAAAAAATAAATAATAAAATAAGATTTTTTTATACAGTATATATATTTTGAAATAAGTATATATACTTACTCTTTTTTTATTTATTTTTTTATATAGTAAATGTAAGTTTTAAATATTCAATTATTATTTGTTTTAAATAACACGTTTCTCATGTGACATCAGTGTTTGAATTGTAATTTTAAAAACTTGCCAGAAGAAGCTGAGGGTTCTCGAATCAATGCAAGAGAGAGAGAGAATGCAATTTGAAATCGGAAATTATCGCAGCGCCGTAATATAATCTACCGCATGAGTTTACAAATGAAGCTTACAACAGCTGCGCGGAATTATTACGATTTCGTGAATATTTTCGGCAAACGTTGCGTTTGAATGCCTCTTTTTCCCTCTCTCTCTCTCTCTCTCTTTCTCTCTCTCGCTCTCTCTAGCCGAAACTGAAATATTCTTTAGGCTTTTAATGTAGAGTACCATTTGCGATGTAAAATGAATTAATTGCGACACAGAAAAGGCGAATTAACGTGCGCTTTATTTCGAGACGATAAGGGTGTGGTGTTTATTAAAAAGTCATCGGGCGCGGCGCGCGCGTAAAAAGATCGCGGCAGGTTTCGAAATTATGCAGCCAACGACCGGCACACGGCTGGCCGTTTCAGTCCGATATTACGGTTAATAAATGAAACATAACAGGATTTCCACGCGCCAGTTGCACGTGGCGGAAGTTGCAGCTTGTAACTCGGCGGCGCTTTTGCTTCTCCCCAACTCGCATTCGAACGCGCTCGTCACTCATTGAGAATCGATCAGCGCGAAGTCGTTCCGTATGAAATTGCTGCTAGAAGCTCCGCGCATTATTGGAAACCAGCTTTACCACGTGGTGCCGACTGCTAAATAACAAATTATATGACAATCGCAATTGTCGATTTGATATCAAATGGAGACGTATCCGCTCCGCTAAATTGCAAAATGCTCAAAGATATCATCGTCAGTAATAAATCCCGATCTACTATATGTATGTGACTTATACATAATTTACGACTGCGACTTATCGGCTTGCAGTAATCCCTTTACTTCAAATATCCCCATATGTTGAACATGGTTCTTTTTTATTTATAACATTATAGACGTGTAATTTTACATAACACATCTCTGCCGGATTTGTAAACACATTCTGATTTATTATTTAAATCATTGAGCAAATCAGAGATAATCAATTCTTAAAAAATTAATTAAAATTTTAACACCAAGTGTGTAATCACACACAGATCTGAAATAATGGCTGCAAATATGCTCGCACACCTTGTTTGAAGACATTTATCGAAAACCCAGAGTGTGAAGAAGACATGATAAATATCTCGTTTTCATAATAAAATCGGTGTGTGCAATAAATCTGGATGAAACGCTAAAGCTCGCTTCCTTGCTTTAAGTCGAGCGAAGAGTGGAATCGCACTGTGCTGAACGTGACCAAAAGAAAAGAATATGATAACCCGTTTCTTTAAAGCTCGACTATGGTATAGGATTACGATTATAGGGTACTCTCGAGAAAATCTGTTCGATATCGCGGAATAACGAGTGCGTAACCATTGTGAGTGTTACCGAAGTCGCATGTTTCACGATCATTGGTATTCCACCGCGGCGACCGATGATAAAAACTCGTGTACGAGAAATAAAACACTTTGAAAATTAGATATTTTTTTTTCTTCGGGTTTTTCGCACATGCGCGGCGCATATCTCCAATAAATCAATAAATCACAAACAATGTTAACAAAAAAGCTCTAAAACATGTTTCATTATTTGAGAGCAGTATTTCACCAGAAAGGTGACTGATTCAATGAGCTACGGTCACTGTGAAGTTAGATTTGAATTACTTGCCCGAGGATAATATAGTCGTCGCCGAGTTTGATCGACGAGCAGATTCGGTCAAGTAGCAAAGATAATGAACGACCTTTGAGAGACCGTGGCCCGGCTATCGCTGTTCCGCCTATTACCGCGGTAATACCATCTACTTTCGTCTGGCGTGGAGCAGCTGCGCGAAAGGGCCCTTCGGACACGGGCGCGTCCGTTTAAACGAAAATTATTAGATGCCTGCGACGACCGACCGCATACGATAGACTGCGGAGACTGCTATTACGGTGCCGCGCGCGCAGAGCATCCCTGGCCGTAGGGCTGATCGGATCGTTGAATTCGAGCGGCGTCAACTTCATTAGAATTTAACGTCGTGCAAAGTGAGCGCTAAGTGGATCTCTTCGTTCGACTGTCGCGCGCTGCACCTGCAACCACGACCTTCCTGGTGGCTTATCTAATGCAGCTGCTCGCGACATTTTTCGCGTGTTTCAGATCTTCCACTCTTACGTTAATAATCGTGCAGAAATCGGTTTTCTTCAAAATTTAGTTTTTGCGAGTAACTTGAAGTTATTTTCAAATTTCTTAATTTACTCTTAGTTTAATTTTATCTCGGGGATTTTAATATTTTTTTATTTTCTCTCTATTTAAAAAACATTTGGATTATGAATGAAGACATCAAAATTGTATTTTGCTTTAAAAACATGATTAATTTAATAATTAGTATACAAATAATTATTATGAAATACATGTATATTGACGTAATGTAATTGAATCATTGTGTAATTGCATAGCAAGTAATTAACATTACGTTATGCTGATCTATTGACGGCTGATTTACTTCGTTAGTCATTACATAATTATAATTACATTCCAATTTATGAGTTAACGCTCATTTGTGTTTGTGTCACAAAACGAACTATATCGAAGAGGATCGCTTATTTGGATTATTACATAATCGAAATCTTATCACTTTCAAGATAACTTATATAACGTGATTTTGTGTGTTATATCATCCGTATATATCCAAAGCGAAATATATATGCATGTTTAGTCTGGAAACAATATCACTTCGGTAGACATGTTATTCTACTACACTAATTGTGAGACACACAAGGGAACCACTTAATACGTGTCGAAAGGAGATGTGTACTTTTGTTTTAATAATTTAATAAGAACAATACAGTAAAGCACATAAACTTAACTAAAAAATTTGAATTTTGTTTCTTTCTCTCTTTTATTACAAAAGTTGATTAAGCTCAGTTTGAAAATATCATAGAAGAACGATTGTGTCCAGCCGTTTATCTGTAAAAATAACCATCTAATAGTTACATACATATGTATCAGCTACTGAATAATCGAACAAAAAAACGCAGAGAGTATTATAACAGCAGTAGAAATTCGGATTATCCGGACAAGAGAAAGCATCGTGAAAGCTATTTGAGTCTTTGTTTACCCTAAACTTTCTTTATTCGCTTTTCGTGATCTTCTTCGATCCTTTTCCTTCACTTTCGATTCCACCTTGCGGCGCGTTCTCCCCTTTCTCCATTTCTCGTTGGCGTATCGCCCGTTCTTATTTTCTTCGAATCGTCTTGCAGTCCCAGCAAGATTCCTTTTATCCCGGCGAGATATCTCGAATCCACTCGTCTCTGTCGCTTAAACAAACCCCCGTAATCGAGACTGAATCGATGGATTAAGAATCCAATTGCAAGTCTCTTCTTCCGTCCGTCTTTGTTTGAACGTCCGCGTCTTGTAACACGCACCGTGAAATCCTTTCAAATCTCAAACCTTCGCTGAAACGCTCGCTGGCAAAGAATCGGAGCAAGATGGACGTTTTTCCGAAATACATTTCTATCATTGCGGCATTCGAAGAGGTAGCTATAGAGGCAGAGGCAGCAGCAGCAGCAACGGCAGCAGGAGCAATAAAGTTTGCTTTATTTTTACTATCCCTCCGGCCAAGTGCCGTCCCGTATTTCCTCGGGATATTGACATATCGAGGGTGGTGGGGCTTCTCCTCTTAACGCCCTTTTTACACTGGCTCGGAATTTATGTCTTCTTCCTCCTCTTCCCGTTCCGCTTTTCCACCTCTTCCCGACCTCCAGCACCCCTCGTCATCGTTCTACGTCTTTTCCGCCTCTCTATCTCGCGTTCTCTTTTATCTTCCTCGTTCTTCTCCTCACTGACGGCCGTTATTCGACATCGGTCTTCTCCATCCCTTTCCTCATTTTCTCTCTCTCTCTTTCTTTCTCTCTTTTTCCTTCTCAACGCACTAGCTAGTTCTCGTTCTCTCCTCCGCGTTTCTCGGACAATCAATCACGCACGCGTATCTCCGCGTTTGCAGAATCAACCGGAAATCTCTATTAAAAGCTAAATCGGTGCGCGATCTTTTTCCACGATCGATTTCGTCGATCAATCGACAGCGGAATGACGATCGTTACCAGCAACGATTCCCTCGGCAACGAGCATCTTCTCGACAAGGAACGGGAACGCCATTTGTATGTAAAATCACGGATTAGAAATCCCGAGAAACGAATGGCACCGAATTTTCTACGCGGCAGTTAAACCTGGCTAAGAGGAGGGATAGAAATATGTAATCCCGGGCGTGACAAGAAGCTCTTGACGCATATCCGCTTGTCTACTTGAAAATCGGATTATTGCCCTTAGCGATATTTCATTCTGCGGAAAGTTTTGACACGCGTTCTTTTTAAAGTTTCTCTTTTTCATTTCGTCGCCCCGTCGATGAGAGAGAGTCAGAAAAACTGAATTCAACATTTATGCGTAGCGTAAATTTTCAACGTGCAAGATTGATCATAGATGTGTGATGAATCTATTCAATCGCGAAGTGAGGCGTTTTGAAGACTTTTACCAAGACCGAATTCCGCAGAGTCAGCTAACACGAAACGGCGGCGCGGAACATTCACTTTTTGCGCAATCGGGCGAAAAGTTTTCTCTCTCGGTGTGAGAACGCCACGCGCAGTTCGGGATAGCGCGCGCGGGGTGGAAACCTTTGCACTGTATTAATAACCGCGTTTTTACTGGTTCATCGAGCACGTTCGGACGAGAGAATCGCGTCGACGCAGTAAAAAACGCGAAGGCGAACGACGGTGGACGCAATCCGGTCAGTGGATCCGGAAAAAACAACGAACAATCGCTTGTGCGGGGAATTGTACGTATCTCCGTTATCCCTTCCTCTCCGCCTGTCTCCCGTTTTTCTCTGCGTTTCTATTTATTGGCGTCGCGGGACGCACGCGTAAGAGCGCGGCGGTACATACACAAAAAAAGAGCACGGGGGAATGGAATGCACCGAATGAGAGAAAATTGGGAGGGAGAAACGCGCGGAAAAGCCCGCGGACATGGCGGCGAGAAACGCAATATCGCGCCAGGAATGTCAGACCGAAAGCAGATCGAGTGGACGATCAAAACCGTTTCGATAAAGCTCGCGAGCTGTTTTACTCGAAATGAAGAGTCTTTCGATATGTATATGCGCTTCGATTGCCGAACAGTGCGCGACTGTGTCTCGTTACGAGCGATTTCGACGATCGGGCATCGTAATTGCTACGTGCTTATAGGTCAAATTTTATTTAACATTGACAGATGTACACATGTACCGGTGATGTCAATTAAACGATTCGTTAATGCGCTATGTTTGACTATTCGAATGCCCGATATTTACGTATCGAGCATGTAACTCGAATAGCATGCACGGCATTTCTAGAGTCAATAAAACGTCCGCATGCGTAATAATTCGGCTACAATAGGAATATCAAAGACTCATTATTGGCACACATCATTAGTATCTTCTATAAATTTTTGCTTTTTTTTCTTAAATTAAGTCACAAATGTAATAGTGATTTAAAAAAAAAAAATTCCGCTGGTAATCTGGAAAAACGTTAAATAACAAACAAGTTTTACATTTTTACGTGTGACAATATTAAAAAATTTCTCTCTTATGTCACAAATAATTGAAATTCCTACGCACCAATGTAAAAAATCGAAATTAATCAATTATCAATTAATTAAATTTCGACGATATAATAAAAATTTCAAGCCATAAAAGATAATGGAAAAATCAAATGCCACATTTTTTTAAACTTGTTTTACGAAAATTTTTAATTTGATCATATTAAAACGTTGTATATACACATTTTAAAAATACTTTTTAAAATATTTTTTAACTGAGAAATTTTATTTAGATTTCTACACTAACGTTCAACATTACGATCTACGTTAAGATGTTTATTGTAATAGAATATAATTTATATTCCCTTTTCTCTTTATTATCATATATGTGACAAATATGCGTAACGAACAAAATTGATTCCAGAATTTTCGCAAGAAAACGTATGTATCTTGTTTTAGGTCAAGTTGATCTCTGGACGCAAAGTACAACAGGGTGTTCCTGCACCTTCAATTCGTCCAGCAAGGATTGCGCTTGCTGCGTACCATCGGGCGGATGCAGCTGCGGCGCAGCCTCGCCCGACAGATGTGCTCAGTGCGGGTTGGAGCAACATTGTGCGAATAGTAAGTATCACTAAGTAAATTCGAACTTAGAACAACACTTGGTTAACGCGAACTCGAGACGCGGCTGCTATAATATAGTGTTTTACTACTGAAGATTTCCTTGCGTGTAACTGCTTTTGATTCAAACCTTAATTAAAACTGTTTCGCGTAAATAACGGCATACTTGTTTATATATATGTTCTTGCAAAATATAAAGCTTTCGCCTTTATTTGAACGTTTTGTGAGAGTAAAACTCTCGAGACTTATTAACATTGCAGACATTGTTTCTCGCTCTTGGTTAACAAACGTTTTCTTTTTCTTTCGCCGCCGGCAATCAACTAACTAATGTATTTGCCTTTCTCGCGGAAAATATAATTACGTCTTGTCGAAGAGACACGAGGGGAGAGATCTCTCTTTGAGCCCGTGCCCGTTAGAAATAAGATTCGCGCCATTAAGCCACTTGCCGCTTCTCTCGTTTGCATCCGTGCGCTCGTGTCGCGCGAACAAGTGGAAATTAAAGCGCGCGCGAGAGTCTCTTTAGAAACGTGGCTCCGCGTGGGATGAAGCGAAGAAAGCGAGGAGGTGTGACTCAAAGAGCGAACAAGAAAGAGGAGAGAGAGAGAGATAGGGAACGAGGGCGTTTATAAGAGGATGAACGCTCGGCAAAAGACACCGCGGTATCCGGGAGAAGAGGGAGGACCGTAGTTATGGGTAGAATGTTTGCGGCTTCGCTTTGTGAATTTGCGCGGGCAAAATAAATCGTATCGGGGTGAAATTACTCTCGCGCGCGCTGTCCGTTCGATCTTTCTTTCTTGTAACTAATCACTCTTGACGAAGTTCTTATGCTTCATCCATCTAACCTTTCTTTGCACTAATTACTTTGGGCGATATTACCTTCGTGTTTCATCCATCAAATCCTTCTCTTCTCGGAATTTCTTTCGGCTTCGCAGGAAATATATATGAGATCGCGCGCGCGCGTTGAGTATACTTTCTGCAATATAAATAAGAAAGTTTATAAAATATTCTTTCGTACAAGTTTATAAATTACTTACAACGCCGTGTATATAAAAACATCGTGTGTATAAAACTTTACGACGAACGTATAAAACGTATATCATATTTCTCGTATGTCGTAGCAACGATATACATTCCTAATTGAAGCGAATGTTATATATAATGCAAACATCAATATTTTTTATTCTAAAATAATACAATATAACGTAATACGGACGTTTAACAGACATAAAGAAAACATCTTTAGTGAAAATCGAAGCTTCTTTATCCGACCCTTTTATATAACGCCGTGTAATTTTCAAGTTACATACTAATATTTACATCGATATTGTTTGTTTAATTTTATTTTTAGCCATAATGTGTGATGTACGCACCTGTTCTGTTCACCTCTCTTTTGTAACCATTGGAGATCGTTTATCGAAAATTTATTGTTAATTTATATCTAAAGGTATTTTTTTTGCTGGTTTTACGTTGCACATAAATGTTTTTATGCTCATAAAAAAATTCAGAGGGTTAATATGTGAGGAACAGATTTTATATGAGACAATTATATAACAAGGATACTGATGCTAATGGAAATAATTCCCGGCGAATATAAGGTGTGGTTTACAACACGATATTCGCATTAAAATCACAAGCCATCTATGAGCAACATACCGCGGAAAGCAATTAAGAATCAAATTACGCACTGTGGCAGATTGCCTCATAATATTGCGCCGAGCTGTCGCGACTCGTCGTCGCCTCAACAGCACGACTGTACGTGGCGCGCCAATGAAAACTACGCGAGCAAGAAAAATCGTTATTAGCCATATTTTCTTTTTCTCTCGGTCTTTCTTGCTCTTTTCTTCGTGTGATCCGTGATTCTACAAGGAGATCGTAATACGATCGCAGCACGATCGCAGTACGATATTATCTGCCACAATAATAATGTTATATACTTGCAAACAACATTGCAAAAAAGTTACAAGTGTACGAGATATTCTTTCTATTTTGTATTTATAATGTTGTATTTAAAATTCAAAGATTTGTAGAAAATAATTGTGTGAAAAGGCACCATTGATCTCTCAAAGAATATAAAATATACAACCCACGGTGAATTCGCTATTGTATCGCCATTCAGTTTTCCGCATTTCGCACAACAAACACGAACGTCTTGTCCTGTTTCAGTGTGCAACATAACGTTAGACAGCGCAGCGCTGTTCAGCAAATCGGATCGTGGCTTCGGGCAAATAAAATCACCGTATCTTCAAGGGCCCTCGAGGTGTACATACAGATTCGTCCCGGATACTGGACAGCGGGTCGAGCTGCAGATATATCGACTGGTATCCATCGGCCGGCACAACGGCACCGCGTAAGTAGCTTTTCGGTGACGCCTTTTCTTTCGATACCGCTCCCGTATCGCTTAAAAGCACTCTTTTGCGCGTCCGTGCCCCTTTTATAGCCGCGATCGTAAACTTTATGGGAAAATATTCCGGTCGCGCTCACATGGAGTGTTCGTCCGATATTGCCATAATGCATGATCCTGTCAGTATATATCACTTCTTACGGCGATGTCCTTGGTTATTTTGAATATACAACAAACCGTACATGATAACATTGTTTAAAAGATAGTTCAGTAGAACAGTTTATTTCGTGTTTGCACAATGAAAAAAGACACGTAAAAAGAATGAAAAATTTTCTTTCGGTTTAATACAGACAACATTTATGTCATCGAAATAAAATCCTTTTAAGTGCGTTCATCAATCACCACTTATCATTGCGCGAAGAGGAAACTCTCGTTTTTCTCGCACGTACGCGTAGTCGAAGAGAGACAGCGGACAGTGCGGACCGATATGATTGGAAATCGCTTTCGTCTACGACGGTCGTTTCAATTTGTCATATTTCCGCTCTTACGAGACGATAGCGCTCGGCTTCCGGAGAGTCTCTCTCGACTTTTGGAGATGGGCGAAGAGTCAGGAGGAGAGAGTGATGTCGGTAGCAACGCGCTACCGAGGGTTGAGGAGAAAAATTACTGTTTTCGGAAATCCCTCCGGCGCGTCTCTGCCTCGTTCGTGCCGAGCGCGAACTTCGACCACGTTCCCGGACAAACTTTGTGGCGGGCGGAAAAGGTCTCTTCGACAAGCTTTGGAAAAGTTCTTACAATTTTTCGACAAGGCTTTTCCACCTAACCCTACCCATCGCGCTTTACGCCGCGACAGCGAAGTTGCGGGAAGCTTACAATGCGCCGAGCATCATACGCGGGGGGAGCTTACTGCAGTAGCTTTTGTTCCCGTTGTAGAATATGCAAAGTGTGCGCGAGCTACATATCCACAGGGCGGATGTGTGTTTATGGCGCGCGAGTGGCACGAACGGGAAATATGTGCCTGTGCCATTGCCATTGTTATCTTTACCGAAAGAAACTACATTTCCGTTAAATTTGCAGTGACAGTTCGCGGAATATTGTGCGCGTGCATCTGAAAAAGATTTGTACAGAGCAATTGAACTTTTTGTGAATTTATTGCGAACAATAGTGTGTTTCGTCCAGACAGGCAATAATATATATGGAAGAAACACACATTTTTTAAGCAGCAAAACTACAATTTTCATTGACGAGTTAATTCCTATATTTTGTTTCTATACTTTATCGGACAAGCGAATGTAAAAACGAAGCTTTTAAACAGTTATATAGAATCGGCAGATCTTCTGAACGCGCATCGTTAGAGAAATTTAAAAATAATACGCTTGAAACACTCGGGTCGCGAGCGAAATGCGAATCTGCATTACTCACACATATTACGCTTCCAAACAACAAGACACCTCGTAAACGCCGCCATCTGTTACGTGCTAAGAGCGCTGCATTAAACGCGCGTATAAAAAAAAATACAGGAGTTTGCACTTTTAAGTCCACTTGTTAGCGTGGAAACGGTAAGCTGAGAACGAAAAATATCGTTACTCTTGCCCGCGCTGTCGGAACCGCTCGCGTTTCTTCCGTTCTCCCGCGCACTGCCGCATTCTGAGAAACTGCAACGACCGGAAGAAACAGCGACGCTCCCGCGAACCGTATCGCGCAAATCCTCCTACACGTGAAAATATTGACGCTTGATCGGTTTTATCGTGGAAAATCCTGCGGGATTTTAGTGCCACTCGTTGAACACACATACACAAAATCAGCGTGAAATTTCGCGGGTCATTTGCGACGCGTCTGAAAATCGCGCGCGCGAAAAATATCTCGCGCAAGTGCGGAAAACAGGGAACTCCGAGAATATACCAAACGATTGTGTAGCGCGAGCGCGTGCGTTACTTTTATTATTATTATTATATGTATCAGAGACTGAATCGACTTGATATCGTCGAAAGTGAAATCGCGGCAAATCGATATCATGCAAATTTACAAGAAAAATATTTGCCCACTCTGAATTGTTTAACATTACATACCGGTGTATATGAGACATAATTGTGCAAATAAACCCGATTAAACAAGTACTTTGCCACAAAATTCTGTTTGTTAAATCGCAGGCAACAATCTTTCGAGCGAATTTAACATTTACGAGTGGGATTGAAATACACCCGCTTTTCGTAGTTTACGCAGCGCATGACGCAAAATTAATATCACAGAGGAGCGCAGCGTGGGGGACAGAGAGTTGGCGGAAATATGACAAACGACACGTGTTACACGACGTGGTCGTGTAATACGTGTGTAGTTCATGCTCGTTAAGTTATAATTAATGTAACTTTCCGGGCTCTGTATGTAGGACGCCCATAACAGGTTCTTTGTGTTGTTTTGTGTCACGTTCACCACATCCTTCAAATAACAAAAGGTTAATTTTAAAAGATTTAATTATTATGCATTTTATATCGCATCTCGAAGATTAGGTTTTGTCTTTCACTTTTTTTTTCAATGTGAAAATTAAAGATAAAAAAAATTTATACATTACATATGTATTATTTATTTGTCCGTAAAATTATTTAACGTAAAAAAACGAAAACCGTTTCCTCGTGGATTAAATGTCTCTGCGACATTCCTCAAATATTTAGGCTTTACATAAATCTTTTTCCGTTTATACATCCCCTTTTCGGCAAATGCTCTTTCACGAAGGCAAATCGTCTATCTTGCCGCTGTCTCACACAGCCGGACTTCCCGCGGTCCTTCTCGGACACTCGTAGGAGCTTGATAATGGAACGTGAATTTCGGGGAAAGGAACAAAGCGCGGGCCACTCGGACACCCTGTGTTCAGACCGAAAACCGGAAGATGTAGGTGCTCCTAATTCCGAATGCTCAGCCACAGTCGACAGTCACCTCAGTGTACATGCACGTTCTCGATGAGACGCAATTGGGTCAGGTATCCTTGAACATGTACTTCATTTCACGAACATTTCTCAAACGTTCCACGCGATGCGATATCAGTTCCAGCGTAAGTAACCATTATAATCGATGACATCTTTGTGTGAAAACCGAACGCACTGCGTAAGAGTGTTTTTTTGTTTCATAAAAAGACGTGTGCATTGTTAAGACGTGTGCTTTAAAATTGACTTATTTATTCGATTAAGTTACGTCTAATATCTACAAATAAAATATATATTATAAATAAATAAATCACGAAGGAATTTCGTGCGATTTATTCGTGATTTATTATTTTGTTAGAAAATAATTAATTGCATAAATTATCGCGCGAGTTTAATACCGCAAACGCAATATATGTTTGAGTTCTCGAGAATTGATTTGCGCGAAAACACAATGCATGTGCTAATTCCGTAGAGATATTATCCTCACCCCTCTTTCCCAAGAGGGAGAAGCGCACTCTCAAATTAACCGTGTGGAATTAATTTACGGGCTTTATTGAACGCTATACAAATTTCGTACTTTTCCACTAGTAAACTTCTCGTGAAAATTGGTTTCGCGCATGACGCAGCCGGCGCGCGGATAATATGTTCGTCGCCATTCGTTGAGATTGCGCAAATTAACCTGGCGAAGCGGAATCGTCGGTGTTCCAGGAATCATCCGCACGCTGCACGATCGCGTGCCGTCCTTATATCTCTCACAATAATATATAAATGTATCTCTATGTATCTGTCTATCCGTCTATAAAGTTAATTAATTCGCGATAATGAATGGGGGGTGTTCGCCGGGGAATTTAGCACTATGTATACAGAAACGCTCGAATATTAATTTGCGAAATTGAATGATTGAATGATCAAATGGGATAGAGGGGAGATTAATTTAGATAGACGTGATATATTTATTCAATTCGCAGGGTGGAAGCCACATAGGCGGTCTGCGGCATAATATCCGGGTAATAAAGGCTCGTTTTATAAAGAGCTCGCGTTTCCGTCGAAAATCCCGCTCTTTCTTTCCCTTCTTCTTTCTCTCTCTGTTCGCTCCGAATATATTTATCAATATAACCGCGATGAAAATCATGAAAAGTTAATTAAAACACATCTCGCGAATAAAATCCGAACTGTCCCGCACAAAATAACTTGTTGTCCGCTACTCGTCTCTTTCTCGCAAGAGAGACAATAATCTGCAGAATGCTGAAAAATTACCTTTACTCCGGCGGCGACATATATACACGGCTGTAATTAATCATCGCGATATATTCGCGAGAGACAACTTTCTCTCTCTCTCTCTCTCTCTCTCTCTCTCTCTCTCTCGTATCATTCGTATAAAGTATCTCGCGAATATCCCAGCTGGCTTGTTGACGGATGTGCATAACCGGGAGCGTGGATTTCGTCCGTCAACCTGAAAAGCGCGGCGCTTTCACCCTCTTCGCCGTGTATGCCATCCTGTCACCCTTGTGCCTCACTTTTCTGTCTTATTCCGCCCGCGTACACGCGGTCAGGAGAGAGGGTAGAAGCGAGAGAATTACGTCGCTCAGCGGAATAATTATTAAATAGGGTGGCGGAACAGAATGTGAGTATCGCCGATGATGGATGACCTTAATTTCGCTATGATTATCGGGCGGTTCAGGAATTCGTATGAAAATCGCTCCGACGTCGTTTCTTTCACACGATCCACCTACGCGTCTTCGATCGCTCTCCTCGATTTTCTCTCACACCGTTCTCGCATCTTTTGTTCGTTTTTTCTTTCTTTCTTTCTTCCTCTCATGTCATCGCTTTCTGATTAGTACCTCCAATTTCGTATTTTGCGGTGAACTTCTATAGAATTTTGCGCACTTGTCAAGAGTGAAAAATTACATCGATATTTAAACGATGTTAAAACGCGGCAGCGAGTAAAAGATTGAGAGAGAATAAGACAAGATATACCTCCTGCGGGAATATCGAGCAAGATGATATTGTCGGATAAAAGATAAACTTTTGTAGAGTATTAATGTATATAAAAAGAAATCGACGCGTTTGATAATAGCTAAATCTTTCAAAGTATTCTCGCGAGAGAATATGTAATTAAAATGTAAAGACGCGTGATGAAGCTTTTTTTTAATTTCTGAATCTCGTTGGCGTTGGTATTTTTTCAAAGTGAATCTTTCATAAAGACATTTTGTAAGTCGGTTTTAATGTTCCCAAAATGCACGTAATTATAGCTTATTATTATCGTCATTATGTATGTATATGTACATATTTGTATATCAGACATTACGAATTACGTCACTTACGGAATGCTGCGGAAATATTTGAGCGATAAGATAATTCCAGTCGGCAAAAATTCCTTGCTGTTATCTTGCATTAGTTTAAGTTTTTAACGTAGTAATGCGCAGAACGCTTATACGGTAAATTTTCTATCCTGCTTTGAGAAAAAGCCACGTTGAAAACTCTTTAATTAATTATAATTTTCCTGCTAACTTCAACGCGGGAAGCGCCACGAAAACTTTTATTTTCGTTAAAATGCGCATTTCCTCTCTTTCAGTTTACACCGCGCGCATTTATTTACGAGTTTGGATGTGCGTAAATTCGCGTGATAGTTTATACCAGTGCTCGGTGCAACTATCTGCAACTGTCGAAAGATTTTTCCTGAGCGCTACGTTCGCTTTCCCTTCACCGCACTTGTTTCACCGACGGTCCTTGCTTCGTCATCAGTAGTAGAACGCGCGCAGTATTATACCAATAAGTGTAGTGAAAGAGAAGCAAGCAGGAGAATTCTTCAGTTGCAAGTAAATTCGAGCGCTGGTTTAGTGGAAAAGTGCTTTAGAGATATATTTCACTCATTCGTGAGATGTTTAACTCAGGCAATAAAACGAGAGAGAGAGAGAGAGAGAGGGAGAGAGAAACCACTTATTTAACCCTGTATAAAAGTTAAAACTTTATATTCAAAAGAGCTTTAGTCACTCATTCTCAAAATATTTATAATTAATAATCAGAATATAATTAGAATATAATCCTGAATCATTAATAATCAGAAAACTGCAAAATGAATGCAAAACTGTAATAAAGCAGCGATATCAAAATATCAACACTGTTTCCGGTTGCAGAGTTTATTTTTACAGAACGTTCTTGCTCTTTAAAAAAAAATACATCCCTTTTGCAAATCATTTAACGATAATTTCCATTCGAAGAGTTCATCCCGTTTCGCACTGCGAAAGGACGAGCGAGCGCGCGAGCGAGATAGTATTATGCTCGAGGGTTAAGATTTAAGTAGCTTCATAAATTACTCCACTTTTACGGCAAAATTACCTAATCTGCGTCAAGAAGCGGTTTTGGCGCGGCTCTCGAAAAGCGAACTTTGTCAGCCGGCAGCGGAATTTATATCTCTTGACGTCCCGAATGCGCGAAGTGACACCGCACGTTAGAACGAAGTTTCACATCGTGAAAAAGTATTAAAGCGATTCATTTAAACTTAAGGTCGTTTGAAGAGGGTAACGCGTCTCATCGCAAAATTATAAGAGATAAGTGAGGAAAAAGAAGCAAAGCGCTTTTTCCTTCACAGTTGCGTGAAGTTCTATTTCTTCTTGGTATATATAATCGCGCAGTAAAATATTTGTATCGTACATGATTATTTAGTACACGGTTTTGCTTCACATTTTTTGAATGAAAATGTTCGATGAGCAGCGACGCGTTTTAAAAGTTACAAAAAAATTTGTAATTTATGTAAAATTAATTTGTCTCGCAGAGACACACACACACAAAGTGCTTTCACATACAACGAGTAAGTGTCGAGGTAAATACTGAAGTTATACCGCTGTGCGAGATAACGTCTCATAATTAAACGTACATTTATTATGATTTTCTCGTCGCTGGTGAAGACGTTGCGCGCACGCACGTAAGATTGTCATAACTCACACGTCGCATCTCACACGACTCTGCGGGAGATAACACGATTACATATGTACATCACGTGCGCGACTGGAATATCAGACGGTACAATTCCTCCCCTCGAAATTCGACATTTCGCTCACAAGGTGCGCGGTTCTAACTTGCGCTTACCGCGCGAGCTGTAATAATATATGCCGAGCACACTTCGTGAATTGTTTGCCACCGCTATGTACACTTATCAAATTAGACACCCGCTTCGTTGATAAATCCAACGCGAGGAAGTCGTTTGGTTGCAGACGATGTTCGTTACGCGCGGCATAAATAATACACGCACACGGTAAACGCCAGGTCAACAACGGTGAGTTTGCGCGGTTAACGCGTTGCCCTCAAACGAGCGGAACTCACCGCCGCGCGCGTGATAAGAACACCCCGAAATTTAATTTAACCTTAACGGGGAACGGGTAAATGAAGTCAGCGGGTAACATTTATAGCGCCTTAAAGTCGCCGACCTAATTAATAATCGTTTACAACGTGATTTAATGTTACGAAGGCTATTAATTCGCAAACCGTTCCCCGCAGAACACGATACTGGGCTAAAAGGTATATTAAACTACCTGTTCGGCCGTTACGTAACGTTAACTCAGATACATTTGAAGAAAAATTTATATCGACCTAAAAAATCTCTCTATAAAGGAAATTTCATATTCTTCTTTTTTTTTCTCTTTTCAGAAAGAAATTAAGTTTAATTTTAATTATCCTATTGTAGATTTTCTTACGTGATATATTTCATTTAGTATTTAATATTGTTTCTTTACTTCTGCTTCTTCGCTTGGTTACGGTCTCCGCCGTTTATATTCCGAGGAAAGGGCAATGGCAATTGGCGCTTTTTTTTCGCCTCTGAATGAGCAATGAACAATGCATCTGGACTTCGCGCTCGCACAGGAGAGACCGCTAACCGTGCGATTTTTATCAGCCGTCGGCCGTTTATCTGCGCGCTTCTGGAAATAATGCAGCTGCGGTTACCGCCGGCGTGATTTTACGATCGACCGGCGTGGACGAGACAATGGGACCCGGTTATTTATTAGCTCGAATCTCCGCGCATTATGCGCGATCGAATCTGTCTGGATCGCGGCGTGCGTGATTGGCTTCATGGTTTATGCACGGTTTAGGCGGCCTTTCAATACAAAATCCCGCTGAAATAAATCATTAACATGTGCGAATCCGCAGCCGACTATTATGGTTAAATAACTGCGTTATAATAACTGACGACACACACAATGGGGATTTAAAACTCGGCATTATCCTCAAATACCGAGAAATCTACTAATAGTCTACACTTCCGTCGTGGTTTCCTCACATTTGCATAGACCGCGCGCAAAGAATCGCGGAATGCTCGCGTATTACTATCACGTACCGCCGCTTAACACACGCTTCTTTCATTCAGTCTTTCTTTTCATCTAGAAGAAGTTCGCACGAAGCGCAGAAGTTTTCGCGTTAAAGTAGCGCTTAATACTTGTAACGCGAATATAATTTCTACGTTCAAGGTTTTTTAGATTTACAGAAAAGTATTACAGAAAAGTATCACAGAATAGTTCACACAAAAAAAAAATTGTTTTTGATATTATGTAGTCAGCAAGAGAAATTGGTTAAGTCTGTTGAATTTTGCGAAATAAAAAATTTAGTAGGCTTAACAAATTTTTCTTGTTGGCCACATAATATCCAAATTATATAGTAATTATATAGTAATCTTAATTATATAGTAATCTTTTTGATATTCCAGTAAAAATTCTTTTCTGTGTAGTAATTAATCGTTGCATTATTTTTTTTCTACTGTAATGAAACAGTATATTGTTTCCTATGCGCGGTAATTGGTAGATCAAACGACAATTAGCGAGCCTCCGAAACTGCGTCGTCAGTGCTTCCGATTCTCGTTGTGTTGGCCTTATCGTTCGTATTTCTGTCCGTCTACTATACGGATCGGACAAAGCGCGAGAGATTGTCTTGTTTTCAGAAAACTTGAGATCCAATTCGCCAACTTTCCACATTAGGACAATGCCGTTTGAGCTCGTGGACGCGTGGAGTAGTCTTTCATTCGCTTGAGGGTAAATGAAACTGCCTTGGAAAGAAGTAGAAAAAGAGACGGAATGAAGAGAGAGAAAGAGAGATAAAAACCGGAAAGACGCAACAATCGAGTCGGACAGAAAAGGAAACCGTTTCTACTAGTTTTACCGCTGATTACACGCGTCGCTACTGAGTAAAATTTGTCTTATCAGAAATAAATTAGTTAATGGATCGTTTTTGGTTCTGGTACATCGAGAAGTCGCGTCACGGTAATTTTCTGAGAAAAAGAAGAAAAAAAATTTATCATTAGACGAGAGAGGCTGTTGAAAAATAGCTAGTGTTAAAATCTCTTCTCGATCATATTTCTTCCTGCTATAATAAAATTACTATGAGGAATAGATGTCTAGTAACAAATTTAATACAACACACAGCTCAAAATATATCATATTCACGAAAGTGCTAGATAACAATCGAATATTAAAACAACATTGTTTTAAAGTAAAAAGGTCTTTTTGCTAAATTCAAATTGTTTAAGAGAAGAAGAAATTAAATTTGTTCAAGTGTAATGGTATAGTAGTTGCAGCTCGTACTACGCAAAAGCGAACATTTAATCTGAAAATGGTACACCGATATGGATATATATATTGCGAAATTATTCTTATGAAGTTTATGTGCGAATATCCGAAACGCACGATTTCGCGTTACAATCATTCATTACGCGCCGGAATTTGCGTCTCATTAGCGAGAAATAAAATCATCTCCCGGCGAATCTGGCGCGATGCCGAAAGTTCACACGCGGTCGCGCAAAAATACACGCCCGCAGGGCGTATCGGATCGCATCGGAAGCCAGAAATGGCAAACTTTTCGCTTATCCGTGCTCGTTTGCACCACCACCAGCGCGATTTATGCCGTGTAGATCGTCGGCGGATTAACGGGCGCGATCGATGGGACACGTTTGCTGTTCGTCGGTTCGGCTGTCGTCCGATTTTCAAAAGAGAGAGAGAGAGAGGGAGAGAAACGTCCGGAGAGAGTGGATCTATGCACTCACCATTCCTCCCGGTCTAACCAGAGCCGCGCCCGGAATCATTCTGATCGTTAGAAATTTGATTTCACGCTCACCGCATCCATAACATTCTCCCAATGCGAACACGAACATCGTCATTGGTAGTAATAGTAATATGGAAAATAGACGTCGTATGCACACGGTGAAACGCAAATTTCGATCGAGATTAAATGTGTGTTTTATAGAAACACACATGTGTTAGTTTTTTTAATATTTAATTTTTTTGTGTGAATTACGATTCTAAAATATGTCAAAGTAAAAAATAACAGTTATTGAAAATTTTATTGAAAATCTATGATACGATAACTAAGAAATATGTGTGTAACAGAAAACTGATTATACTTTCCCTCTCTTCTCGATGTCTGATTATTCAATATCACAATATACAGTTCGTATTTAAATTTTATATTTACGTATAAAAATGACGATATATCCCTCTTTGCGCAACACTCGGTGCACACGTGTGTACGTACACATGCACTCTCGTGCTCTCATTTTTTGTTACTCTTGCATCTACCTGATGTAACGGGCGTAGTCCCAACGCGAAATAACTCGCATAAATCACCGATGGTTACATAGATACATTTCCTGCGATTCCACTGGCGGCGATGTTTTAATAAAACCCGACGAGGCCCAATTATTCAACCCGGTGGCCTCGGTTTGCATCCTCGAATAACTCCCCCTTGCGTATACATGCACATGCTAAAATCTCTTACCTTCATCAAAATGGCCGTTTCTGCGTTTTATTCGAAAGAGGACCATTAGACAATTCTTCACTTTTATTTCTATTATTTGCAACGGTATATTCTGGGATTTGTTTTTTTTTCTTTTTTTATAACGGTGATAGATCGTTGTGACAAATAGTTGTCATTTCTTTTCGCGGTCCGTGACCGCGGATTGCGTTATGCTGTTTGCGTGACTGTTGGACGTTAAAAATTGCGTCTATCTGAAATAAAAGTTTTGCTGTTCTGTCAACATCCACCTTCGTCACTCACACTATAATCTGAAATCCTACGAAATCCTGGCATGCCAGAGAGAGAGAACGGAGAAATGGTTTCGAGAACACGGACGTTGACAAACATCATGCGTACCATTTTCGAGCACAGCGCCTCCAACAACGAACAGAGAGACGTCAAAAACACGTGTTAAACTTTGATACAAACCCGACAGCTTCCGGTCACAAAATCCAGTATCCGCGTGGATATCCTGAAATCCCAGCGGCGTGCATTTCGTCGTTATGAACGAAAAGATCAGAGAAGTCAGGGATGTCGGCGAGAAATAAAGTGAAAAAGGGAGTTTTCAGAGTTTCTCTTTCGTTCCTTCAGCTTCTTTTGCTCGTCCCGCCATCCTGGCCTCGTTATTCTTTTAAGCTCCGTTCCCCCGGCGCAGCAGATCGTTTCTTTCGTCCGAGAGGTGGAGAATTTTTCTTGTTGATTTATTCGACGAAAGAGTTAGATGGAAATTATGTGGATCTTAGCTTTTTTTTTTTTTTTTTTTTTTTTTTATTTCATCGACTGATCAGAGTCAAATCTTCGACAGAATATTCCATCGTCGGAGGTATAATTTTATCGGTGGTATTTTTTCAGGCATCTCGAGTTCGTTAAGACGGCGAAGCTCGGGAGGAAACGGCAAGTGATTCTTGATTAGCGCGAAATAAAAAAACTCCGAAGTGTATTTCTTTTGTAACGCGAAAGCTAATTATATATATATATATATATATATATATTTGCCTAATATATATATTCACAGGAGCGAACGATGCGCTCGTTAAAGTCCATTGCATAAATGCGCAATTGAAGCTAAACAGCCTCGACTATAATCAGTTATTCGTTATAGCTCGGTGAATCGAACTTCGCGATTTAAAAGCCGAAATGATCATCTTAACAACATATCAGTCTTGTAACTCACGCAATTTCAGAAAATTATAATATTATTGCTACGTCTATTTTTCTGCTATTTAAACATCAGACAGCTCTTTGCTGTCTGATTAATTCCTCGTAATACTACTCGGGACTAAAATATAATATGATTCATTGTCTTACAAATCGTCGAAACATACTGCTTAAAACAACTAGGTCTACGTAAAGTTGCATATTACTACCGTTTTTTTACAAATATTCAATAATTTCAAGTGGTACATCATGCTATAAGTGACTTACGTCATTTAAGTTAATTTTTAGCTTACATTTTATGTTTTAAATACTCTTGCAGTTCGTAATTTTAAAATTTTAAACTCTCGAATATTTTTGAGCTTATTACATATTCAAATAGCATGAGGTTAATGAAGCAGAAACTTAAAGAATAAATGCGGTTTTATTACTCCAGTTGCAAAAATATAGACGGTGCACTTTATCGATTTTCCGTCTTGTAAAGAGAGGTCAGCGTACTTTTAAAACTTCATCGGCCACTTGCACCGCCGTTTTTTCGAGAAAATCATTCAGCATAGAATAAACAATGTCGACGTTTCTGATATGTCAGAAGGCAACACATAAAACAGCGATCAAAAATATGGTTCTTATCTATATAGACAAATGTTAAAGTAATTTGTTATACTTTTGGCGAAACCTACATTTTTATTCCTGCAATAATTCTATGAAATGTCAGAAACAAATATTATAATTTTCTGTTTTCGAAATGAAAACAAGATGTATGCAATAAAACAATTTTGGTTAATATTTTCTTTCTTTACGTGATAAAAAATGCTAAAAATTATCAATATAAAAGAAATATATAAATTTAGGAAAAAAATGTGAGTTAACAAAAAGCTGATTATAATAAAATAACTTTCAATTCAGCTGAAATCACGTCCACGCGGTCAGAAATCAGTTGACATGTTTTAATACAACGCGCTAAAGAATCGAGATTAAAGTATTCCCGATCATACGAGCTCAGCCGCTTGAAACTGAATTACAACACACTCGCGCGTATTGTTGCAAACGGATTTATCTCTCGGCTGGCTTCGCTATTGGCACGTCATCAGCGAACATTATTCCAGGTTAAGCCGATTTGCCTTACTCATAAAATGAATTATTTTCTATCTGCATTAAATTTCACGATTTTACGTTATAAATAATACGACGTGTAGAATTATACAGTATATAAAATTTATAACAAATTTATGTTATATAGACACTTTAAATTAATTGAACATAAGTTAATGCAAACGATTTTATAAAAATCTTATACAAAAAATAATAAAACTTCGTAAAAAAATCTGTAAATATATAAATACGTAATAAAATGATGTTTCTTCCTCGAACATCTTTGTGAGAACTTCTCTCTCGAACGTGAGGTGATAATGCGACTTCGATCGCTATATTGTCCGAAGCATTAGAGAGGGTATTTGCAAACGTGCGGGCGAGCCATCACCGCTTTCATCATTGTCACTCTGGGTGAGAGTGCACCTACGAGAGGGAACGCTCTTTACTTTTGTCTCTTGAGATCGCCTCGGTTTACATTTAAATTTATAATCCACCCTCCAGAAACGCGAGAGTTTCGTCCGAATATATCCGCAGTAAATTGATTTGCAATATAGCTCCGTTCCTTCTCGCTGCCCTTTAGACGCAAAGGTTCGCGCCCCGTTGTGGGGAGAAGAGTACGGCACGAAAAAGACGTCGAAAGCTGTGCAAGCAGAATGGCGAAACGTCGGGGGTGGGAATGTTTCGGAAGAGAACAGGTTCCAGGAGGAGGAAATGTAAAATACGAGATAGTCTGAGCGCGAGTAAGCGATTTCCAGTTGACTGACTGACATCGGTAAGCTTGGCTCTGCCTCCGGGCAATCTTCTCATCGTCTAGTCGGTTTTCCTGTGCTTTGCTCTACTCGAACTATCCACAAGCGGACGTATGTACAGAACGCGCACGTATCATGCGCGCGCGCGTATGTGTGTGTTGTATTTGTGTATGCAACACAACAACGTTATACAAACATGTACGGACTTAGACCGGACTACGCCGTTTTCCTCTCGCGAAGGTTCGACCGCAATTAAAATATTTTGCAACAAGACGCGCCAAATTGCACGATATTTCGAGAAAGGGAGTTGCCGAAAGAATCCAGGCACATTCACATCTCTCGCTACGGTAATTTCGATAAGAACGTGTTCTTCCTGCAAAGTAGCGCGCCGAGATTCTTTCGTGCGTCACGGCAAACTGTGCCAACGACGTTATGAACCGTTGAGAACATTTTATCTCGGTTACAACGAAATTTTCGTTCCGCATATCAGCGTAACTAACTCAAAATTTGATGAAATTACAAACAATTGCAAATCTTGTTTTAGTTTTATAAATTTATTTATTGATACTTTTTTTTTTATTATTGCGACGTTTTAATTGGTTGTAAATAATTTATGAGAATCGACCATGTACACTAAAATAAACTGCGAAAAGAACTACGGGATGGAACCCTTTGTTAATCAAAGATATTAATAATTACACATTATTGTCGCGCATTATTTATTTCGAAATTAATTCGTTGTCAAACAAATTTCTCTCAAAATTTCTATTAACTGATCAAAATATGCACGCATTTACGTCGGGGAGCCCCTGTACATTACTGGTATTGTAGCCGCAACCGTGACTTCGAAGTTTCCGCGCAGCGCGCGGAGGTCTGTCTGTTTCGCATTACACTGCCAAGAAGCACGGTCCACGAGTTTCCGTTTTATACCCCGGTGAGCCAGCGCGATTATAAGGGACTCCGGGAGACAAGGCCGTTCTAAATTGCAGTCGAGTGTTTCGCAACTCCCCCTCGACGCTGTGACGATATTCTCTCCAGATGTAGTCCACAGAAGCCTTCGCTCGTGCGCGTGCCCCGAGAAATCTCGCTGCTCTTGTATAATTCAACGAGACACTACTTCCGTATACGCGTTCGTAAGATAATTCCTATTAACAAGAAGAAAGAGACGACGGAGACGTCGTCGGAGAATTTTCGTATCGCGTGCTCGATCCTCGTGATTCATCGGAAAAACGTGCACGCGATGAAACTCTCGCGTGCCACCATCGCCGAACTATCGCGAAAGAAGATATAAAATATAACAGAGCTCTGTGTTCGCTACATAAAGTCTAATTATCTGATTGTCAGTTTTTCTCTCACGTATTTTTACTTATCACTTATCACTTATTACAGAGATGTATTCTACTACTTTCAAAGAATCATACTTTTTACTTCTTTTTACTTTTTGGCCTAACGAAATGGAGCGTATATATGTACGTGTTCTTCGATCTTTTTTAAAAAGAGGAGAATTGCTTCGACAAAAAGTCTGATCCTTCTCTAACACTGTAGAACTTTGTAGAATAGTAGCAGTTGGATCACATCCCGAAAACTTAGGACGGACAATTGCCGGTTCTCGAGAAATCGTTTCGATCTTTCGGTCACAGGGCTCAGTTCATCGTGCAGAAGAGAGTGAGAGAAAGAGAGCAAGAGAGAAACGATCGGCATATTGGAAAAGACGGAAGAAGGAAGGGAGAAGTTGCATGGGAGAAAATCGCGCGAAATAAAAGCATCCAATTTCCTGCGAATCGTCCGTTAGATCTCTCGGTGGACTTCCTCCTCGCTTCTCACCCGCCGCGGCATCCGAGACGCGAGAAGAAAGAGCACGAAGGGTCGGTTCGTGCTTTTCACAGCCGGACACGAGACGCCAAATGCACTCGGCGAAACGTGAAACGCCGAGGGGTGCGAACTCCTCGGGTGAGAGGCAGAGCAACGAGGGTAAACTCGTCGTCGTCGTTACACGAAGAGAGCGACGGCGGCGATCCCGGGAACGGGCAACTTCTGCTCTTATTCTTTCTCTTTTTCTCTGACACAACCTGGCATTTCAATTATTTATATCTTACTGCTGCCGGTAACAATAAAATCTCGTGATACATCTTTCTCGTTTTCGCCTTTTATTCCCAATTTTTCGCGAGCGTTCTATTATAACTGATTACATCGTCTTCGACTACTGCTCGAAAATCGTCATGCACTACGAGTATAAGAATAAAAACCGCGTTCTCCGCGTTAAGTAAAAATATGCTCGAATGAGAAAATATTTCTTAAATAAAAAACGTCATTACATACGTAACGGATTTTATTCGCGGAAATATAAAGTATACATAAATTGACTCGTCGAGAATTCGAACGAACGACGAAGACAAGACCGTTGCGAGTAATCGCGTTTCTCAAAAGTCTGCCGTTGCATGCCAAGACAAGTTGCTTGTACAATGCTGACGAGGCATTGTAGATTTCAAATGATAAAGATAACAGCCGGGAATCCGGATGCGAACCGCAAACTCGCCGTTGCCGGATTGCTGATGCAGCGTGACGCGCTCGCTCTTATTTGCATCGCATAATTGACAATACCACTATATTCGCCGGAATGTACTTTTGTTCTTTTACTCTTCCTTCCCCCCCGTCGATCTTCGTTTCACTTCGCGTCTTTTGCGATCGTAACGATCTCTCCCTTTCCCCTCGATATTTTTTATTCTTCGACGGTAAAGTCTTGGCGCTCGCCCGTCTGTCTATGTTGCATGTCTAATGAGCGTGGAAAAAGCTTCTTATCGAATCGTCTAGCGGATACATGTCTCTGGTGCGATTTAAAGTTTCGACCGAGCGGGAAAGAATCCGAGAAGAACTCACGTAAGCCGCATCAAAAATGAACATCTTTCTTTCTCGAACCGAAAGAAGGCGGCGGTCTGGAAAAGTAACGATGCCCGTCCTCCTCTCAAGTCACGTGCCGCTTCAATTATTTATGATGTCTTGTTGATACCATCCCTCGTTCATCCTTTTCATTGTTTCTCTCTCTCTCTCTCTCTCTCTCTCTCTCTCTCTCTCTCTCTCTCTCGCTTTTCTAGTACTGCTTATCGACTTTGCCGATCCTTTTGCTTATTTTCCTTTGGTGCATTACGATGTCATACCTGAACGCTTTTCCAACTTTGTTGTAAAGACCACTTCAACATCAAAGTTTTAGATCTTTGCTTTACAAACTGGCACAAATGCGATTGTTCGATCAGTTTACGTTGGATTGCCGTTTCTTGTCACGATGTGACACATTCGTTATCTCCATTCCAAACAAAACTCGGTTAACTCAATATTTTTATTTCCAAAAGTAGCATTATGTATTCTGCGCTCTTTACAGCGGATACGGCAAGCGAGTTTGTATTCTCTGCGGGATGTTAACGGCGTCGTAACTCGGATCAGAAGTTTTATCCGGTCGGATTACACAGGGAAGATGTATGTCGGGTGGTCAATAGAGATCGAAGGGGATTGCGCGACGATCGAATCCGTGTGACCCATCGAGACCCCGCAAGCAATTAATTCATAAGCGCACGGTCGACACAATAGTGAACTATGGCGGCACATATCCGTCTCTTCACGCAACAATGAGCGCGCGAGCATCCACACGAATTACATCAAGATTTGAATGAACCTGTACAGAGGATAAAGGGCCCCCAGATCCCAGGAGATCGAAGATATTACCGCAGAGGATGCGAGTCTAGGCGATTGTCTCGTTGATATGTTAATTAACGTTATTGATGTTATTGAAGGAAGACCGCCTCGAGCCGTTCTCAATATGAGAGAGAGAGTATCTATTAATTCTGTCAAGCACTATGCTCCAGAATACAGGCCAATAGGCGCAATTCATCGATTTTCTCAATATTCTCAAGTCACATTGTGCGACAAAACATATCGAGATTTTAACGAATCTTTTGGCATTCGTGTGGAGAAATTTTGTTCGTTGCAATAATATGTATAATAATTTTGCTCGTTAAATATCTTCGCGGATTTTTCCTGAACGAAATTTCGCGTTTTTTTTAAGCATATATACGAGGATCGTCAAATCACCGCGAAATTTCCTGAGATTTTGATGGATAATAATCAACCGAGCGTGTTATAGCAGATTGCGCTCGTTTTCCCTGTTACGAAGATGCGGTGAGAGACGGCAAATCTGATTGAATCGACATGATTCCCCCGTTGAGTATTACGCATTGCGTAACCGCTCCATTCCCCATCTCTCTTCTCTCCCCTGTCACAATTCCCTCATTTTGCCCTTACGCCGGGAATCCTTTCTAGTCGACATCGCCTCGGGAAAACGAATCCTTTGAAGTCGCCTGTAATCGAAGAAGTGTAATTTCAACGCGACCCTTGTCGCGGCAATCGTTTTTCTCATTCGCATAGGGCCGCGCGTCTACCCCACGAAATGTTATTATCGGAAGCGTCCCATCCTTGACAAAGACAATTAGCGACGTAATTCACGCAACAACTTTTCGTATAAGCGAACAAAACAAGAACTGAAAAAGGTATCGATACATTTAATCAATTCGTTACTGTATTAAATTTGAATAGATACATTTTAATACGTGTATCACATGTTTCAAAAAAATCTCGTAATAATTTCAAGTAATGTTTGTAAATATCTGTCTAATTTATTTGAAGACTTGAAAAGTAAAAAATTGTACGAACATTTCAAATTGCGAACATTTCTATAATTCTACTCTCTTTTATAATATTTACGAACAAAGGAATCATAAAGGATAATTTTAACGATTAAACAGGATCATAAAGGATAATTTTAATAACATTTTAATTCAACTTTACTTCAATTGAATTTAAACAAAGAGAAACTAGCGTTGCGTACGTGACAAAACTCGGTTAACATTAAACTTTCAATTGGATTCGAAATGCGATTTCTGCTCAAATTTAATTTTGAAACAGATACAGACGTATTAACGTATAATATTAATTAAAAGAATAATTAATTAAAAGAATAATTAATTAAAAGTAATAATTAATAATGAGTAATAATTAATTAAAAGAATAAAATCAAATTCAAGACACAAATGCCAAAGTTATAGATTTTATTTTATAAAGTAAATATCAAACTCTAAATCTTTTAATTTAATTAGATTTACAAATCGAGATGGTTTTGTAATTTTCCAAAACAGTTATGTGTGTGTGTGTGTCATGTGTAAAAATCTCAATAATATTTTATTTGTTTATAATACTTTTGTTTAGCATTTGCGTTTACTTCAGATATCGCGCATATGATATCGGCTCGAGTCGTCGCGCGTCGCGATATCGATTGAGATCAGCCAAGATGGCAGTCTCTGTGAGTAAAACCTGGTGCACGCTGCATGTCGTTTCGTTCTTTATTTTACTAATCGTTTCGTTTCTTCCCTGCTCAATTGTTGGCGGACCTTTTTCCTTTATATGCGTGCTGCATAAATGAAGTAACTTTAACAATATATACGCGCGAAAATTAGGAAGAGAAAGAAATTCATTCTTAGCTCTCGACAAAAGTGACGTTTCCTTGAAAGAGCGATCCCTAATCTGAATATTCTCGACTCGCGGGGAGAATCTCGCGGCAAGAAAATCCCTGCCCGATCTCGAAGTAAAATATGCATGTTCCTTAAAACTGCACAAGACAAAATTGAATTCGCCCTCACGGTGGAGAAATTCTAAGCCGCTCTTGCTTGGCGCGAATTAACAGCTCTTGTACGCGAACAAAATGAGACAGCTGGATCGAAAATTGCCGAAACTAATTACGAGCAGAGAGAGCGACGAAAGAGGATAGCGGCTAGGGAAGTGCGTTCAGAAGTAATGGTCGGTTACTGAAGGGAGTGGTCTCGTCTTTTTGTTGCAGGTGCGAGGGCGGTTGGCTTCAGTTGGAGGGCAGCGCCCGCGTCTGTGGTCTCAACCAACGCTTCGACCGGCCGGTCGTGCTCTTCTCGGACAAGCCAGTCGCGACTCTACATATGCAGTGAGTATATCGCTTTATTTCAGTTAGCGAGCAGTTTTTTGCGCTGCGACTTCGTTAAGCTAAAAGCGATAAGTTTCCCGCTCGAGCGACTGCCGCAATTACCATTAATTTCGTTCTCCGTTACAAACATCACGACGAAAGAATTTTCTGGTCCGCGTGCGTATATAAAACACGCCGACTGTGATGGTGTATACACGAAAGCGAATTAACGTACGTCGTAAACACGGGCTGCAGTTCGAACGCATTATTTGTTTTTGCGCGCGCGAAACTTCCGCGCGGCGATTATTTTCGTTCGCATCTTTTACCAATCCCGGAATCGCGCGCGTGGAAAGCACTTTTATTGGAAGAAAATTTCCAGAGTTCGTAAAATGAATATACGAACGACGTCGCGCGTAATCGTTTCTGGAAACGCGGCCAAAATTGTGAAAATCAACATTTAACACACATCTTTCGCAAACTAGAGTATATCTGTCTTTTTTTTTTTATCGCGCGTTTTATAAATCTACGCGATGATTGTGTTCCGAATAAATGGCGGAGTATGTAAAGTCGATTTAGCGTCAGTGTACGAGTTATCGTCGGTGCGCGTGGTGCCATCCAGATAGGAAGATGAAGACTCATGACGGACGCGCGCTCGAAAGAGAGAGAGAATAGTGGGTAGGAATTCCAACGGCATTACGAAATAGGAACACGTTCTGAGCTAAGTGCTTCTTACTATCATCCCGAGCTCGCTTCTGCCGTTCGAGTTACCCGAACACTCGTCACTTGCCCGTACATCGAATTTTATTCTTAAATATCATCAGACAGAGAGTTATATTCGTCGAGATTATATCGCGCTCTTTCGAATCTTTGCGCTCGTTCTCTCTTTCTTTTATAAACGTTACTCAATCTGCCGACGCGTTATATTCTGTCGCTGTAAATCGAGCCGATCTTTCTCGACGGGACTTAGAAAGATCGAAGAAAACGTGCCGTGGAGTATTTACACGATTCTCGCGCTTTATAAGAAGCGATTTCCATTATCAAGCGGTCTCGCTCCCGCTTTATCCGGCCGTTTGTACTTGAACGTCAACTCCTGCGGGGAGTTTAATTTAAATGCAAATTGATTTACCTTTGATAAAGTGTGAAATGGCGGTTTCTCTGTTTACCGCGCGCAAAAGGCGAGAATTATTTTTTAAATTAACTTTCTTGGTCGGGCGCGCGCGCATTTAATCACGCTGAAACTACCGCAAAAGTAATAACGCGAAATTAATGGCCGTATTCATGGCCAATGTGCTTTGAAAGGTTTCGCCAAGTAACTAATGGAACGCGAAGTAATTATTACGTCTAAGTGTAATTATTATGTCTGACGAAACAAATTACATCGATTTGTAAGTACGTTGAATTAATAATCTTATATAATTTTTCGAAAGTTTGTTTAATGATCAATCTTGTAATCTTTTGCAAAACGTATATTTCAACGCTTTACGATTTGTTTCTTTTTTTGTTTCTTTTTTTTTGCAGTAAATCGTGTAATTGAAGATTTATTTTTGCAAAAATTGCATTATACTTCTCATAATTATATATCATACTGATATATAATCACTTTCAATTGAAATCAAAGTAGCGGACAATGTATACGAGCGATGAGTAAAATTCTCGGAAGTGCTTCGCGTACGCAAATCGAAACGATCCATTATGGCGAACGTTTGGAAAATCTGAATAATTGATTGGTACATATTGAGACAGGCGGGTCCTCACGGAAGTCGGTAAAATGATAGAAAAGTTGCAAATTCGTTCGCAGATAAATTTCCGCGCGACACCATGAGTTGCCTCCATTATTTATGTTTCTTAATTGGTGCGTCAAAGAAAAAAAAAGAGAAAATTCTAGCGAATGCTGGAATGCCGTCGAAACAAGAAGCTTCGTTACGAACTGCTCATTAAATATTTATGACAAAATCAATTTGCGATATTTACGTTGTCGTCTAAGATCCGCGTAGGTATACATAAAACATTAGCAGTTTGCTACGCAACTCGTTTCTTTGATCGTGACGCGAGATTTTCTGAAGTATGGTTTTATTTTGTGATTCTATTTACTTGTTCTCTCGTAGACGTTTATGAAAAATTCGCAGACGTGTGTATTTGACAAATTAGATGCGGCAAATCTTGCTATCTATAGGGAGGGAGAGGAGAGAAAAGAGAGAGAGAGAGAGATGGTTAATTTTGTTTGTTTTCACTATTTGCCGCGCAAACTGAAAATCGCCAGAGTAACATGGCGTAAAATTGAATTCCATCAGTCGATTCTGGAAGTGATTTCATCGTCGAACATGATGTTCGATAAATTTATGAGGAAATCGCGCTTCTATCGCGAACGGTTTTACGTTTCCATTAATTACGCCTCCGTAAATGTGATATAACCTGTAGATAAAGCACAATTGTTTGAAATATCGACGTAAAACTCGAGAACTGCAAATTCGAATATGCGTTTGCTATTCGCGTAAAATTATATAGTTTTTAATTGCGCAAAATTTTTGATTGTCGCCGAAACACAGTGAGATTTTGTGCTGATAGGGAACATTTATTACGTAACAATAGACAAGAGACAGTTCGGTGGAAGAACTTGCTATCGAGAGAACCGGTAGCTTTTGACCCGGAAATGTCTCTTGCGTTATTACTCGGCACTTTCTCAGGGGGAGACTCCGAATCGTGGCTTGGTCGGTATGAAATTTATATAAGTTGGGAAGTTGAGTGTAATGTGGCAAACCCGTCGCACGCGACTGGCATAAATGTGTCACAAAATGATTTATGGCTTTTAACTTCCGCTTTCTACTCTCCCTTTCTCCTCCGATTACGAAAGTTTCTGTCTTTATGTGAAAAATACGTAAGGAAAGTTAACAACAAATGACAACATGTAAATCATGATTTGCGATGTTTGTTCTGGCAAAAAAGTAGGTATTGCAACAACCAAGAAAAAGGAAATACAAACAAATCACGCGTTATACATACATTGCCAAATATACTTAGCAAATTATCTTTAATTATATTGTATTTTCTTATAATAATTTGTTTGTTGTTAGTTAGGCTTTGTAAAGAACAGCTTTGTAGGCTTCGCCATTTAAAGCGTTTTCTTCATGATGTTCTCTTTTTAAATTTTTGTACTTAATTTGAATTTTTAATAATAATATTATTATTACTAGATGTAATTTTGCGATATAAAAACAGAATCACGAAATTGTTAATCGAGAACATACGGAAGAAGATAAATGAATAAAATTTACATGCACAAGTAAACATATATATATGTATTATATACATGATATGAAACACATAGAGCGACGAGTTATTCGCGAATTTATTGCTGAAAAATTCTTGACGCCGGTTAATTAGTTAAATTAAACGAGCCGCGACGAGAAAATTCCGTCGAATGGAATCTCAAAAGTACACAATGCCACATACGAAACGGACGCATGATATTTTTCACGTGTCGTGTGTCGCGCGTAAAGTAACGTATCCCAGTCGAATTCGAGGCAATAATCGGATTCCCGTGAAATTTCAACGCGCTCATTTCCATAACTACGTCCTTTTATGTCACCGTGAAACATTGAAATGGACTGAATTATTCAACCGATAATACGCGGCTCATACATGGAATACGGGCGGAAACTTTGTCCGTTATGTTTCAACATATTGCATAATGCACTTTAAACTACGGTCATTGTCCACTCGGGATATAAACCGTAATAAGGTCAATATACGATCTTCGGTTTATCGTACAACGCCGAGTTTATCTTCGCGAAGTACGAGAATGCCGAAGCTTACGTTCCTTCTCCACGAGAACGCGTCAACGTGCGTCAGATTTATTTAAAAAATATATTTTTTTTTCTTTCAAAATGCAACGTCAAACGGAAATAGCAAAATATGCAACCGAAACATCGATAAAGCAATCGTCCGCGCGCTCGTCTAGCGCCAAGTAAAAATCTGTTTATCGTACAATATATATATATATATACATATATCAAACGAACTTTCGCCCAGCGCAAGAAACTCAGCTGTAAATTTACAGATCACGGGCTCGCTCTTCGTACTTTTCATCTTTGATTTCATGAACGCAATCAGCATCCAATTGGTCTATTTACTTGTTACTTAAACACAAATGAAATTTCAAGAATTATTCTGAGAAGTTTCTTGAAAGATGCTTTTTTTTTTTTTTTTTAATTTGATACTTGCGTTCTCACTTACTATGATATACATTTATCTTGTAGAAAACTCTTACAAGATTTCACGCGAGTTAGTTGAGAACGCGTGTTAGTTTGCTGCGTGTTCAAATTGACTGACTTTGATCTATGCAATCCGAGTATTGTTTCTCTGACATGATGACGAATCGTATTACAGATCTTCCGTGACGCGGAATAGATCGGGATAGCGAGTCATGTATATTCGATTACGGCTTACACAATCCATTTGCCGGTCAACGCTAAGATATGACACGTATATGTCAAACGCACTTACCGCGTGGGAGACGTGTACATTGTATATACATACATACGTCACACGTGTATCTCGGAACTTCAGACAAGCATCGTTTAATTTAACTCTAACATTTCATCGAAACAACAACGCGGCGTATTCCGTTATACATACTCGATATAACTTCCTCTCTCGCCCAGTTGCGTCCGTGTACAATTAGTCAATATTGATAATTTTCATTCGTACCATTATTATAATTGGATAACAACACACTTCAACATTAACCGATGCGCGCGTAAGGATCGATGACTCTATTAGCGTCAATGTAGCCGAGTATGTGCGATATTGGAACATGAAGAATGGAAATTGAATTATCTTCGGCCGTGCTTAAAAGCGCTCGATTATTATTCATCTTTTATTTATACATAATCCGACATATGACGTTTGCGAGTTGCCATTAGTACAATGTAATCACTCAGATACGATGTCACACGTTCGCAATGCAAGAAATTCAAAATTAATTAACTATATTCAACGGAATTTCTCAATTGAATTTTTGGGTAATTTTTTCTAACAAGTTTACATATTACATTGACGTATTCTCTCTTTCTTTTTTTCTCCCTGTCTTTATTTTCTTTTTCCTTTCAAAACTATCTCCAACAAAAGTTCGCAATCGTCGGTCTCTGTTTGTTAGCGCGAAAATGCTAAACTACAAAGCCGCGTCCCAATTTACTTCGACGACCGTTAAACCAGATACTCATTTCGACTTCGGTCGAAATTTCAGCTTGTCGTAAAGCTTCAACGACTTAAGAAGGCTTTCGAACTTCATGTTCTTCTTCCGACAAAAATCTACATTACATGTTTTTACAAGCAAGTAACGTATGCAACAACGAGAGAGTATTCGTAATTACAAACATTCGCGATCTTTTTGTTATTCAACGAACTTTAACGCGGGATGTAATTTTTTTCGATCTACATATAATTAAATGAATGCTTTTCAGTTTTCGCTCACACACTGCACAACGATTTTTTCTTCTTTTTATAGCTTTCAATTTACGTGCAAATTAATTTACTTTTGTTCAAAGTTGAAACGCTTTTATTCGCAACGAAAATTAATTTCTTAAATTAATAGCTACAATTTTTTTTCTCGTTTGTAATGACGTTGTTCGCGATGCCGGCTGTGTTCAATCACGTAACCGCAAGTTAATTTATAGTCGTTTTGCACGACCATCGAAAGACCAAAAGACGAAGTCTCTTTTCCATGTTGGCGGCGTTTCTGACGACTTAAGCTCTGATTCATACTGATTTTCGATTCGTTTCACGCCGCTACGACAGTCATCCCGTCTCTAAACTTTCGCGGAAAACTTAGCCGCTCGCAATAAAATCGATATCTCGACAAAAGGGAACGACCTCTGGCAACGGCATGTGATCTATTAGATGAATGAAAAGAGAGAAAAAGCTTTGCGCACCGGCGTTTTTTTTTTTTTTTTTTGTAGAGTCCGTATCATTCACCGATCTATTTCTCCGGATATAAGAGGCGTCCTTGTGGAAAAATGTCTCCCGGCGAGGAAGTGGAGAGTTCGCGTGTTTATTTCGAAGTAGCTTCCTTAGCGCGCGCAGTTTCACGGAGCAGAACAATACGGTCCTATCAAAATATCATTTTCGCGAAAAGAATAATATTCGATAGATTGGAGCTTTATACGTCGGAAGAAGCTTTTCTTTTAGAAACTATCGACCGAATTGGTTTTGGGATACGCGGCGAGCAAAAGAACGTCGGAACAGAAAAAGCTCTCTCTTCTTCCCCTCCTTCCTCTCTCTTTCTCTCCAATTTCTTTCGAACAATAAATCACGAGCGATGTGATATTTCATGAAAAATATATTTTTGTTTTTCGCGAATCGTTTCTGAAATTGAATTACATTAGGTGACATTTACGTTAAATATTGAACATGATAGCAGCGGGTAATAGAATCATCTCGCTGAGCAAAGAGATCGAGACATAAAAAATTAATAACGAAACGAAATCGAGAAGAGAAGGTTTGAGCAAAAAATTTTGTGAGCTGGAAAACTTGTATGTCAGAATATATTCGTCGGGAAAAGAAAGCAAGGTGAATAAAAACACTACTTAGAAAAACGCGGGAAAAGCGAAGAACTTTCATATCCTCTTAAAAAACACAGGATGACACAGTCCGCACGTTACTTTCTGAATTGTTTAAATGCGTATTCAAACTTCTTTTTCTCTCTCTTTCTCTTTCACTATGTAACTAGGTTATCATACACACCATATATACGGAGAACTTGCCTTGAAATATTTGCACAGATCTTATCCTACTTTGTTTTGGCAACGAGACCTTTCATTTTTTCTTTTTAGTTTTATTGTTGGTGATCATACATTTCCGCGGAATATATTTGATTCAAATATCTTTTCGCACATTTTTTTCGTTATTTTATTTAATTGTTATTATTTTTCCTCCTTATCCGCGGTATATGATTGAAAGCTCGATATATACTTTTTTCAAGTGTAATTACTTAAGAGAAACATCGAGAGTATTTTCGGCAATTGTACATGTCGCAAAAAAACTCGTTCCATAGTTTGATACAAGAAATTGGAGTGGCACGAACCTCTTCATCAGCCTAAGAAATAGAAAGATAGATCGCGCGTCGGATCTTTGACTGAAGAAAGCCTATCTTGTCTTAGCTGCGGGTAAAACAAAAAAAGACGAGAAGAAAGAGACGTCTTCTATATCCGTCGAACTGTGCTCTCCATTTTGCGTGTAAGCCCACTCTCTTCCACTTTATACCCTTGTCAGGCTGCAACTCTCTGATTGAATGGATGCGGGTCTGCGTCTACATTTCTCGATTGTCAAAGCTTTGTTCTAAAGAAATTGTGAAACAGTCGTCGGTATATATAAGACAGAAAGACGTTATTTTTGTTGTTACAACAATAATACATTTATTTATCGCGAAATCTGATTTTTCAAACCTGTCACCGGAAGATCAGCACGTTCTAGTTCAATAAACTGTGTAAACATTCAGGATTTATGTTTTTTTCTCTCTCTCTCTCTCTCTCTCTCTCTCACGTAATATCGCATTGTACCGTGAAAGTGGAATCGTCCACTTTCGCAAAACTAACATTTCCCAACAACGCGAAAGATATGATCTCGTCTTGCCCGACGTAAGATTCTATTTGCAACGAGTGAGTTAGCATGCGTAATCGAACTGACGTATCCGATCCCGCTTAATCGCGAAGAAAAATTAGGTTCGTTATCTTTTCCCGGGCGGAGAGTATCGATTAGCAGATTAGTCTTATCGAGCGCGCGGAGGTGGATCTCACTCGCGCAGCGCATACGAAGACGGAAAGAAAGAGAACTCGAATCTGATTCCGGCAATCTGTCTATTCGAGTCGATTCCCTGCTGTTCTCTCCTCCTTCTTTTGCTCCTCTCTCTCTTTCTTTCTCTTTCTCTCTCTCTCGCGAGATCGAGGAATACATTTTTTGAGATAATTTCTCGTCAGAAACTCCCTCGGGATAGCAGCGCGTGAGCGCGCGCCCGCTCATCGTTCTCGGCAAAGGGAAGAGAAAGAGGAGAAGGGGCTAAGATAAGCTGCGCAATATCGGATTCGAATCCTGTACGTACGAGGCGTGGGACGAGAGCACCCTGGGGTACTTTCTGAGAGCCGAGTACAGCGAATCCATGCGATCTACACGTGCGCGATTTATTCGTCTCGGCGCAGGATGAATATTTTATTAACCCATTAGGATAAGTCAGCAATTTACGTTCGGCGGATCCGTTGCGATAAAAGAGACTACGCGCTCGTTATATCTCGCGTGCGAGAAGAGTGCTAATATTTTTGATATTGTTCACCGACAAAGACACGTTTTTTTCAAAAGCGTATAAGAAGAGAGTGCGATAAAAATATATCTTCAAAAACTTCGCGAGTAACGGCAAATTGAACATTATTGTCCTATTCAATATTTTGTATCAAAATAGAAACTATTTTTGTACATTGATTAAAATATCGAGTTGCTGCATTTGAGAGATTGAATTTTCCTAATAATTGCGACACTTTGCTGAGGAGAGGGGAATGTGTCGATGTTATCGCGACGGAACACGTGCCATTAGAAAGGTAGAACGCGATGTTATTCAACACCTCGTTGTGAAAATTACTCGCGCCATTCCGTAATAGCGTCGTCACTCTTCCGACTGTATAAGGGAGAAGAGAACGGAAGGAAAGAGGAGAGAGAATTGCAGAGAGAGGGATGAAGTGAATGTGGAGTGCGCGAATTACGAGACTATAGCGCTAATGTTAACGACACGCATTAGCAGTCTTGTTACGGATACCCGGCAATCCCGATGCACTGCGCTTTTGTTGGGAACGATCTTGCTGATCTTAATCGCGCGGAACTGTTGAGCATTCTTTACACGTTAGAGCGCAAAATATCTTCAATTTGTTGCAAATGCTCGAGCACCACCGCGCTCTAACGTCCTCGAAAAACTAATTCGACTGAGTGCTAATTGTTTCTGAAGAGAATATTGTATAGAACGCGCGCAAACATGTGTATCGCGCGACGTTTCACGCACACATATAATCCCGGAAATATCGCTGATGTTTTAATTTTTTCCATATTTGTTTTTATAACTCGTGACAATAGTGTCACACGAATTGCAAACGATCCTTTCCTCTGTCATTTCCTCTGTCGCTCTCGTAATCTCTTTTGTGATCAGCGGATCACAATATTTAGATCTACAGAAAATACCACGTGCACGAAATTCACGCATGGTTAATCAGGAATTAACGTTTTATCGGCCAAATTTTACGTTGAGGGATGCGTAAAATTCGACGGCGGAATGAATTGTATTATTTTCCCGATCGCTGAGCAATCAATAACGCGTCACACGTATATCATTATCGTCAATGATATGATAAGCTTCGCTTTTGCAAAAGCTATTAACCGCATCGCTTCCATATTTCCGAAAGCAAATGTGATCCTTTTGCTCGTCGATCGTCACCGTCGGTGTAACACCGCGCGTAATTGCTCGTCGTCGAAATTAGTGCTGATAGTTTCTAACGATAAGAATCGAATTTCGTATTATATGCCATTGTCAAATAGCCGACCTTCGCAGCCGTTGCATCGATAACAGTTGAATTCTGCGTGAACAAATCCCCCGGTGTCGTGTTCCGCTTATCGATCATCACGGCTAAATGGCTAATTGTTTGTTAAGTGCGAGACTTACCGTAAACGGGACTCGTATCTCGTTTGCACGTGGTTTAACCCTCAGTATCGCGCAGCCTCCCTTCTGCTCGTGCCCGATAATTTTTCTATCTTATTATTACGACGCTTTGCTGTGGATCCTTTTGAGATTTGCATATATATCGAAAGATCATTTATTAAAACGTATCTTACGGTGTTTTCATCAAGAAAAAAAAAACGCTGCGTTATTCGAAAGTTTGTACGTAACTACTATAATATCGAGCATCGTCGAAAACATTATCGAAAACACACGTGAGAGAGACTTTTCTAGCCGAAAACGAGAGTTTTAGTGAGAAAGAGCATCACTCGTTTGTCACGCGTAATCTTCCTTTCGCTCCGCGAATTAAAAGCGAATCAGCTCTTCCCCGTTCTCTTTGCCGAATGCAAATCGGCCGAGTTTCTCTTGGAAGCGTGATAAAACCCCGCAACGCTCGGTCGCAATAACGATCGGGCGGGTGCGGGAGAGACACAGGGATGATTACGACGAGTCGAGAAAGTGTAAAACGTTTCGATCGGGTGAGGCCTGTGTTTCTGGCGAAACTAGGCGAATTTCCAACGCTCGCAATCGACGAGTTGCGAGCGCAAGGCAGAAAATTGCATCGCGGGTACGTGGACCGACGTCGAAGTTCCCTCTCTTTCTCTCTCTGTCTCTCTTTCTCGCTTGCTCCTCCTCCGTAGATAGAGAACGTGGAAGTTGAAATTTCCGAAAGCGAATGTCAGTTAAGCTAACGAACGAACCGGAGCTAAAAATAGACCGCGGGGCGAAAAATAGTCGCGAAAATTACACGCCGTGCGTGCAGCGCGTGACGTTGTAATTTTGGCGAATATTAATCCGTGGAATGTCACTTTTCGCGCTGGGGGAAAAGTTAACTTTTCGGCATAGTTTCTTTCGAGTTCTATTATACATTCTCGCATCGACTCGAAAGCACGTAAGTAACTTATATATGGAGTCCCGTATATCCGGTAATATAATATAATTGTACCTTTTGTAGCCTTTTGCGCCAAGATCTAACACGCGGCACAAGTGCTATATTAACTTTGACAGCAACACGTTTGCCTGTTTTGATCCTCTTATCCCAAAAACTAATTTTCCCTTTTGACACGCGATGTTGCCTAAACATGTTTCGCCTTTGACCTCCTCCTCCTCTCGCTTTTTGACCTTCCCTTTTCACGAGATGTTCCATCTCCGCACGTACACAGACTGCAGCGATTACCATTTTCAAACGCTTACTCGCTTTCAGCTCTCCCTCGTCCACCGACCCAATTTCCCTCTGACGAGTTTCTTTGGCTTTTCTTTTCTTCTCTTCCGTTTAATTAAGCTGCGAACATTAAGCAGTAGAAAGTTCTCATTTTTTATTCGCTTTACGTCGGGAAACCTGCATCTGCAGGTGTGGCGTTCCAAAAACTGTCTGACTGTCAAGGAACTAACTCCATTTTACCTATTGCGGTAGTTTCACGCGATATAAAACAGTTACGTATGCACGCGAGGAATATGCATTCGTGTGTGTGAATATTTTTTACTCTAACCTAACGTATACACAAAAGAGTATGTTTAATATTTTTGATAATTTAGTCCTCTCACATGAAATAGTAATTTTATAATAAATTATTATATATTAATTTTAGATTTAATTAATTAATAAATAAAATCTATTTTTTCAAATAATAATGAATATCTCTGGTAAGCTTTTACTTGCAAAATTACACAACCATCTCTGATTATTTAAATTATGTCTGAATACAAGGAACATTATACGTAACAAATTTAAATTTGCATTGTGTAATTATTAATTATTAAAGCTTAACAAATTAATACACGCTGATGCGAAAATACATATATCCTGAAGCAATCTTCTCTGTTTGCGTTTCCATTGGTCAGAGAACAAACAGGTTAATTCGTTCGTAACTTCGTCGAAAACTTCGATAAACTGCTCCGCGAGCACAAAAAGCGCGTTTCGAAAATTAATGCGTTGCAGTCACGCACTTTCGGCATTGATCGCGTCTCGGCGAATTGCATTTACGAATCGCGAGCAATTTGGCGTTCACCTGTCGGCCGCGTTTCATCGGCAGAACTGCATTTGCGTGTCGTGTGACGGTTCGCCACACATACACACACTTGACATATAATCATGTCTCGCGCTGAGCGCGCGGCTCCGGAGTTATCGGCGTTAACGAGCCATAAGGCCCAGCCTGGCGTACTTGTTAATCGCGCGCACAGCTTTAGAGGTCGCAGTCTCGATTCGGATTAACGAGCTTCGCGCGGTAAACTTCATCAGCGTCACCGTATTACTACCACTCTCGCGACGATTCCGTCCATGCGTTTGCTCGGCGGAGATATTTGATCTCCGCGCGGTCGAGCCCGACACCATCGTCGCTCCTGGCGATTCGGAACCACGATTAGCCGCTCCTCCTCTTCCTTCTCTGATATACACTCCGAACGGCGAACTAATAAACGCGACATTGATAGTCCGGAATGTGTGTACATACCTATATATGTTATACGGTCGAGCGTTGCCGCATGTACATACAAATGGACGAACTCGCCGGAACTTCCCGGAGCGATTCGATGTTCACGGCGACATTTCATTCGCGAAGGGGAACACGCGTGTACCTACGTGTGCGTGCGGTGAACCTGGCACGGTGGTTCAATTGGACATTGGGCTCGGAGCGGGTAATCGGAAAGCCGAGATTATTGAAATTTCCAAAATTCACTTCCGTATAATCACGCTCGTCTGGAGAATATTTCGCCAGAGATCTATGAAACGTTAGCAAACGCAGAGAATTGCCGACTCTTCCTCTCTTCTCTCCCGTTCACTCTTTTTTTTTGTGATGTTCCCTTTTTCACGGACGTTATTTGTTGGCGTGTATAAAACCTGGAGATATTAATTCGACGAGTTGCTTCAGTCAGTATAACATATATTAATATGTTCGTGAGAGAGTTGAGTAAAAATATTTTCTTAAGAAAACTTCTTCGATAGCTTTTCGTTCCCAATTTCAAAGTGCCTTTGCAGAACTCTTTTAGAAAATTTTATTTTCTTTTAGAAAAATAAACATTATAAATGGTATTAAATATTATTTACAATAAAAATTAAATATTGTTGTAATGTGTTTGGCACGACACAATTTTCAAAAGCAAGATTTTCAACTATACGTAATGTGCAGTAAACAGGCATTAACTGGCGTCATTGTTGCGCAGCGCTGTCGTGGTAGAACGCGAGCGGGATTCGCTCGCTGATAACTCGGACTTAAGACGGTCCAAAACTCGCGGAAATCCGTTTCCAGTCCCGAAGCAAAACCGCAGTGTTCTCCAAGACGCTGCCGCGCTGGCGAAGCTGGGTAGCGTTATGGTCTGGTGATCACGACTTTATGCAAGTTCCCTAGCATCTTGTAAACACTTAAGCCGTTCTCCCCATGGTCGCTAACCGCAAACTCGCATCTTGAATAAATGAAACTGTGTCTTACGTTTCTCATATACAAGCGTAGTTATTCTCGAGGGGAAATTGCCGCAACTTGACCATTTGCTTTTTAGTGTGTCAACATAGCAGCAACGACATAATTACTTCCAGAACACTTCGTTTCGTGCTTGAAGGGAGCGTCATAGAAAACATTTGCGCGCTGTCGCTTGGAACCACAAGATATTATGAAATTGAATTTTCATTATCTTTCTCGCGCGTTGTTGTGATTATTTTTACAACATAGAATAATACTAATTTTTATTCAAACTTAGCACGTGTCAAATTCAACCAAAACACATTTGTGCAAATCAAAGATAAAGGAAATTTGCTCTGAAAAAGTTCATCGTGATAAGAAAAGCGCTTTTTCAAAGCACAGTCACACGTAAAAAAACATTACGATTATTGACGTGCACATAAACAATTGCGGGTTTTGTCCGTTTGTTTCTGTCGGTGATAATAGGAGACTCGGTTTACTCTCACAGCGGCTGTATTATAGCAACTATCGTGTGCTTGATCGTAATGTCCGAGCGTCGGTTTGCAACTGGGCAGCAGCGAGTGTGTATACATCGATTCGTCGATTTGAAAGCGACCGATTTATTGTCTGCCGACCCATCCGCCCGAGAGAGAGAGTCAGATCCATTCGAACGCCGTTTTCGCGCCCGTTCGACGTCAAAGCCATTCTCGACTCTGTTCGACTGCATTGTTAACTAACGATGTGCGCTTTATGCGCAGTGGAAACAGTGTAAACACGTTACCTTTTCGTCGAAGCGACAAATGGACGGCATCCTCTTTCTGTTTTCGCGATCGGCTGCATCCAGTCGCGTAAACACACATCACGTTGCATTCCAGTTGTGATTTTATGTTTCCCGTGCATACAGGATAAGATCGATTTGCGCTAACCGACATTTCGCGCTCCAATAAGTGATAAAAAGAGCGATATTTTACGTACACATATGCATATGCTTTGCTTAAAATAATACAGGTAATAGTAAATCCAGAAAAGCTTTTGTAATGTTTTTTATCGGCTTAGAAAGAAGAATTTAATAAATAAAAAAAAAATAAAAATGGTAATTTCAAAGGAAGCACATGTATATCTTATTGCGAGAAATAATTTCGCTATACCGCGAGTTGTCGTTTTCGATGTCTCCTTTCCCAACCTCTCGGTTTTCTCGTAAAATTATCAGCTCTTTCGTCACGGACGTTGATGGACGTCGTCGGAGTACGCTGTTATCGTTATCGCGACAAATCACTGGTCGTCCCATCGCCCTGCCGTATCCCGCCGCGACGCGGCGCCGCGCCAACACCATTTTTCCCGACAGCGGATATCTCTCTGTTTTTTTTCTTTTTTACGCTAAGGACGAAGACGCGTCATCGCTCGTGGAAACGAGTGGGGCTCGGAGGAGTTTAGTCCGTCGACTTGAGCGATCCCTGGAGAGAAAGGAAGCGAGCAAGAAAGAAAGAGAGACGGAGAGAGAGAGAGAGGGAGACGTAGAAGTACGCGATCCTCGCAAAAGCACTAGACTTAGTCTCGCGATATACTTTCCTACCTACTCTCCGAGCCGAAGCGCCTTATCTTACTTCGCTTGAGCGAAGCAAAACACGAAGAAGAGGATATGCCGGGATATGCCCTTGGCGCACACTGGCATCTACGCGACGCGCACTCGGCCGAGGTGTAACAAAGATCGCGAGAGAAGCGGAGGAAAGCTCTTCGGGGGGCGAAGAGACGACGTATAGTGCGGATAGAAGGGAGTACGTACAAGATGTAAGAGGCCACTTAAAAATCGATATCCACGCGTGCTGCGCACTCCTCGACACTTTTAGCAATGCGGTTTACAGTAAATACATTATTCAAAGCAATATCCCCGTGATCATATCGAGGAGGACGTTAGGTCTAATCTCGTGCGCAACCGACAGATTTTTTCAATATACTTTTGGGTCACCAGAAGTCACCGTGCGGAATAAAACCGAAGAAATTATTTATTCGCAACACAAACATCGTGAGACTTTTTTTAAGGGAAATATCGTTCACTTGTTAGTATTACAGTTTTGTTATTTTTTAATTGAATATCTCTAGTGTGTTATATAGTTTGCTTTATAATGCAAACGGTATGTTCTTTCTGCAAAAATAACTGTTCTATTTTGTTTGTAATTTGTTCTGGCTCTCAGTCGAAAATATTGCGCGCGCGATAGATGGATTTTCTTTTAAAAATAAATAGCACAGTTCCGTATACGGTTTACACCGACCTTATTCAATCACGTGAAAAATCGACACGGTAAACTCCACGTACAGACAAAACGCCATACCATTGAATGCATACGTGACCGAATACTTCCCCGTGCTTCCGTTGTTAAATAAATAAAACTGATTTTTTTTTATTACAAATTTTTTATATTACAAAAATCCACGGGTTTATTCCCGCTGAATTTACACACGCGCTATTCCCGCTCGCTGATAACAAATCTTCTTCACCCGGATAGTTATCATAGTTCATGCAAAAATATGATTGGTCGAAATCCAACAATAAATATATACCATTTATCAATTTTGTTCGTGATTTTTAAAAATTGTTTCATATATTTTTGTCATTTAATCTTATTTAAAGGATTTTATAAAAGATTAAACTAACCTGTTTGTTGGTCGAGCTGATGCTATTTCAAAAGAAATATATTTTCCGCAAGTCTGTATTTCTTTTACGCTTTAACTTGTGTGTGTTTGTGAGATGAAGCAAAAACAAACGCCACAATTGTTATATATTTGCGGATTAAATTAAAAAGATGCAAATTCTGAAATACGGATATTCTGTCTTGCGAGAGAATCAGAATTACTTGCATTTGTATAAACAAGATACAACGCGGCTGTAAGACAGTCACATTTCTGCGGGAGAGAGTAGTTTTGCGATTAAATAAAATGCGGGAAAGAGTTGGAGAAAATAGAATATAGAACGAGAGGAGCTACTTAAGCACGCGACGGCTGCATTCACCCATCGTCCGCGTTCCGCGCCACTGTAAATACAGAAGACCGCATTTACATCCGGCACCGGAGGTGGCGAAAATGCCGAAGCGAGCGAAAGAAATGTCCAGCAGACGGGAAACAACAAATTACGGAGGCAGTGCGCCTCGCGATAAAGGTCCTGAGTATCGCGGAACGATATGCGTTTTCTTTCGGACAGTTTCCACGTCGGGATGAAAAAGCAAACGCCGAGAAAATACCAGACGACTTTTATATACGAGAATACATAACGCAAGGAAAATATAAGACACGACAGAGGGAAGTGATGTGCCTCGTAAGAGGACAACGTGTAGACGACGAAAACGCGAGGATTTCCTCGAGATTTATGATTACGTGGAGCGCTTGTACAGGAAGAAGTGTAAAGTGCAAGAGTAAATACAAAACGTCGCTATAGGTATATCTGTAAATAAATATCAAGTAGAGAAAGACTCTTTTTCCGGGGGATGACGGTAAATTACACATAAAATATTAAAATGAGCAAACACAGACAAACATATGAGTGTAAGACGTATTTGCGTCGTCAATAGAATGCATTTGTTTAATTTTTAAATGCGGAACGCACAAATATCGGATATCAGTACATTATTGCGTCGTATTTTCTAGATAATAAATACCATTGTTTTTTATATAGAAAACAAGATGCAGCGCATGTTTTTCTTCTTTTGACCACAAGAGAAAAAATCTTTAATCTTGTTCAATAATTTGAGCGAGAGCGTAAATCTAAATATTCGCATTTACACAATTTGACCTACTGAATAAATGCAATTTACGAATTAAACGCGAAAGAAAAATTTCCAACAAACATCGGTCGTACGCGATACGTATGTGCACGGTGTGTGTTGAACCCGAGCAGAACGGTCGAAATTCGTTGTCAGCGGAAAATATTCCACGATGACGGTGAGCACTCGTAAAAGCACGTATATCCGCGCGCGGGTATAGTTGTGCATATTTCACTTTAACAAAACACACGCAGAAGGGATGTATTCCGGGGCTGCGCGCGAATACGCGAGCAGGATGGGTATAGCAGTCTTGGATGCTGAAAGTGTAAGACGCTGTCTCGCGAAGACTCTCGCGTTTCTCTGCTACGGGGACAAAGTGCGGATGAAAGAAGAGCGGAATACAAAGTCTCTCGTACTTAAGGCCCCGCTATATCCCGGCCGCAGTGCGGTCCTTTGAGATTTACTTCGCACGTCTCGCCCGGAAGATTTATCTTTTAAAAGTTACCATGGCGCTCGTACTTAGGGATTCGCGTGTCTTGCGCCGTGATTTAATCGGTGAGCATTAGCATAGTTCTTTCGAGATGCACACACTGAGAGATCGCCGCACATATTACGTAATAAGATCCGAACGTTTTCAGCTCATTCACCTGTAAGACGCTTTTTTAAGACACTAAAAACTTGTTCTTACTTTATAATATATTCTTTTTGTATCTAATACATTTTTTATTTCTTATATTATGGTAAAGAGACTTTTCATATTTTGATCGAAAACCTTTGGATCTCTTATCTACGCTACGAAATATTTTCAGAAGTTCTTAGATATATTCTCGAACTTTATAATATAATCTTTATATTGAGAATTGCTATACTTACATCACTTTCAAATTTTTATGCCTATAATGAGCCGCCGAAAGCACGCGGCTTTTGCATTGCTGAACATTCAAGACGACGAGCGTAAGGTAAAACGAAATTTTTAAAGCGAAGAGGACTTAACGTTTTTCTCTTCTCAAAGGCAAGCCTTTGATGTTTCACTCCTGAAATTCGAGTAGTCATAGGTCCGTAGATTTATGAGAAATTAGCTCAGGCGGTTTCGCCGCAAGCAGGTTAGAGTAGTTGAGAGAGAAAGAGAAAGAGAGAGAGAGGACGCTGGATTATAATTCCAAAGGATTAACCAGAGCTTTCATATCTTAGATACATTTCCCTTGAAGAGTGCATAAATACACGCATAAATATTAGACTCGCTCATTTTCGTTGGCGGATTTTCATGTTTTGAAGTTTCCCGAAGCGTGCTCAAAAAGTCAAATCATACACATAGATGTAACAAAATATTTTACGTATACATAGGTTTTATTTTATCGATAGTATGTTGAGCGTATTAATCACGCTAAAATAAATGACCAATTTTGCATTCGTTGAAATTGATATTCAAGTCTTGAATTTTACAGATACATACGATAATTAATTGAATAATTGATATCGAATGTAAAATAGGTCATAGAAGATATCGATAGATATAAAAGCGAAGAAAAAATAAATATATACACTGAAAAATAAATATATACCATACATTGCTTTTCATCTTTTATTCCACACGCACGCACACATGTACACACAAACCATTATACGCATTTTTTTTATAAAAAAAATATCAAAATCTGTAGAATATTATAATGTAGACAATCGCATGATCAAGCAATTTTCTGATACGATAAACAAAAATGTGCTCGTACCGACTATTAAATAAATCATTTTATATCTAACTCTCAATTTATCTTTTTTCTAGATAATGCAATTTCATACATACATGCAAGTTTATTGTATCTGCAAATACAACTTCATTTTCAGGGAGAGGATAATGCTGACTTTAAAATTTACACGGTTCGTTATATATATCCGTATTATATTCGTTTATGTGTAATCCCATTATTTGTTTTTAGCAAAATTTACGTGGTATGTAGTTTCATAGAATTTGAATGTTTTAGAGCAACCATTTGTTTTACTGTTATTGATATAAACATGTAATAATTCAATTATAAGTTGAACACTACAGTTTGTATGTTGTTTGTTTTATACAAATGAAAAACGGACGGTTTTTGAAATCCTAGATACTTTTTTGTGCAATAGCAAATAAATAAAAGTGATATATGTATAATACATATACATATGCAATTAAAATACTGAAACAATTTTACGCTACATGCAGCATCTTTTGTTGAAAAATTTTTATCAAAGGGTCTTGTTATTCTGTGTGTTAACGAAAACTTTTTAAATGAATATATGCAATTGCTGGAAAAATTAAAAAATTATAATTCTAAAAAAACGCGCGCGCGCGCGAAGTTATAACGAAATCAGATATATATATATAACGAAAAAATATTTTAATTAAATTAATGTGAAAAATTTGATTAATATATTTTGACGTCAATGAGCATAAAATTGAAAATAAACGCGAAAATGCCGATCTCCGTTCACGTATATCGTTTATCACGCGATATAATATTCTTATCGTTTTAACTTTAAAGGAAATATATGTGTGTGGATTACTTAATTTCGTGCGATGCTGATATGTCGTTGCTTGTTACAGCAACATCAATCACCGCGACGTTATTGCGCACATAATAATACGAGCCGTCAGATATTGTGATCATTCTTTCTACAGCCAGATATTGGCAAATGCGCGCAAGTGAGCTTTAATTTGCAAGATTTTTCTTAATACTCGAATTCTCAACGCGTGTATAAAATCTCGGACGATGATCGAGGTTCGGGGATTGGCTCGTAGCAGTAGCTCAACTCGGAATTTAAGGAGATTCCACCACGCCAGAGTTTAATATCACGTTCGAGTGACGCTCTTGAGAATCGAAATGCTAGTAGTCGAACTTGAGGATGAGAAGGGATTGGTTACGATGAGATCGTAGGGATGTTCGTAGACAGAGAAGGCACCCTGCTCCTGTAGCCATGTCTCCGAACCATCTCCGACTGCCGAAAGGGCGATATTATCGAGATTCTATGAGTCCGATTGCCAACCCCTTTCCATTTCCTTCGCTACGGGGGTTATCGACACCCTGTCAACCGTTTCGCGCCTCCGCCATCCACGCAGGATGGCCCACTTACGAAGTCGATTCCCGATGGACAATAACACGAGACCTTTAATGGAAGTGCAGGAAAGACGCCAACGGCGGTGATATCGGGATCGATATCGCGGCTGCGGTTTCGCGAGTAATTACATTGTGCACGTGCGAAGACATGTATGACCGACGACGTCGTCGCGGCCCTTCGGAAAGCGCTTCTCGAAAAATGCCATCGCTCTGCCGATTTGTCAGCTCTGTATTCGTGATTAAACTCATGTGATCTCATCGGTATTAATTAATACGTTTAAAATAATTCGAACATAATTATTTTAAGTTAATTAGTTTATTTGTGTCGTTCCGTTATACAGTACTTTGTGTACGATGCAACGCAACATAAATAAAAACGGATTTCGCATTTTTTTTTTTTTTTTATATGTATAAAACCGGTTCTTATAGTTAAATTTGCAAGTTCGCTAAAAAATGAGATTTATATTAAAACCCAGAAAAACAAAGTAGAATAAATATTTCGAAGTTTGCGCAGTGATTATACACTTCTCTCTTTACAACGTTATTTTTTGCAATTATTCCGCGGTATTATCGTGAAACGTGACTAACAGTTTGCGTCACTCGGACTCGTTTGTTAACGCATAAACGAAATTTTTAATTCGCAGGTAGAACGAGCAAAACTGCACTCGACGAACTTCCAGCCGTTTTATCTTTATTGCGACAGATAGTTCACTTTGTTTGTCACAAACTGCGGACTTTCGTTTGATTACAATGAATTAACTTCGAGATAGAAAAAGTCACGTTTATATTCGGTCACACACAGATATAATTGCGCGGTATATTGCTACTATTTAATTACATTACGTAAAAGCGAGCTTTGAAATAGGTTTGCATATCATAGAGTTTTGTGAATTTCTTTATTTACTATAAAAACGTGAGCAAATATAAATGACGAAAGCTAACTCTGTTGTAAATTACACGTCATCCACATAATACGGCGATTAATGTGCATGTTGGTTAATTTGGTTTTGCATCTGTATGTTTATTCGAACGAGGAAAAATAATATTAATATTATATGATCCAAACATACGTGTTCGTTACGTTAGGAATATTTATTTTGCAAAATATTATCCGAGACTTTACTGGTTTAGTTTATGTACGCACACTAGTAAAATCTTGCTGCAATATCTTCATACGATGAATTATTTGTTTATTATAATCATATTACACGTGCATTAAAAACAACCGCACTTACTAAGCCGGTAAATGATAATGAGCAAAGAATATTTTTTATTGCGAAAAATTACGATAAAAGCGTCCGCGAAGCAGGAATTAAAAAAAAAAAAGTTCGTTTATGTATTTTAATAATAAACGACGTGAAATATGTTATGTGTCCAAAAAGAAAAAAATATAAATCTTAAAAATTTATATTAAATAAGTATAATGAAATGTGTGTGTGTGTGTGTGTGAAAACTACTTGTTGGCCTCGCAATATGACTGTACGAGTTTATTAATCTTTTACGAATGATAAAGTTTATCTCTCTTATTTCTAATATTTTAACACCTATTTTATGATCGTGAAATACGATTATCTTCTTTGTTCTTTTTTTTTTTTTTTTTTTTCACGTCTTTATGAGAAATTTTACAGCGACTACGCTCGATCTACATAAAATTTCGTCATCCGACAAATTTTATTTTTCGCTATTCGACGGGATCGAAATAGTGAAATTCTCCGCGTTTGTTGGCAGCGACGACTATTGCTTCTACACCGTGAATCGAATCCTGCATAACTTTCGCATCTCGAGCAAATGTTGCAACATTTTATTGTGTCCTTGCACGCGAACTATATTTTATATTGTACTGTATTCTGCTGACTATAACATTTCGATTTACGGAATACAGGTAAGAAAGGTTTTCGAAAAAAATTGTCGGCTTTCAGAAAAAAAATTGCGTAGGAGTATATCAAAAACCCTAGTAAAAGAAAAAAGTAATTTTAAGTAAACTACGTTAATTAAACTACGTTTCTCTATGAATATACACTGAACACTTACACGTTTTACTTACTAATTTTAACTTTAATAGCATCGAGAAAAGAGGTGTTTGAAATCTGTGAAAGATATCAATTTTCACACACGTTGTTCTTCCTATCTTAATACCTTAAGTGCGCGAGCTCGTCTACGTGCTAGAATCGTTTACACCCTCTTAATACTTACAGCACATATACGTGCCGATGGCGCGTACGTGAACGCGATGCGTAATACGGTCTACGTACGTACGTGATTCGTGACGAAAAAAAGTCTCTTGAGAAAAAATACGCAAACTTCTTTAATTCGAATAATATGCTTATTTGGTTCTCGCAATGTGATTTTTTCGATGGTTCAACTTTGTATTGTCACAAGTCCGGTGATAAATCGAAAAACTTCATAGCGGCACTTACTTTCACGATTTTACTTTTGTTTACAAAAAAAAAGAAAACGTTAATGCGCTTCGCAACTTTCATAATTTAAGCTGACAATTTTTGAAACGCGTCGAACGGAAGTTTAGATCAATACTCTTTTACACTGATGAAAAATAAGATCTCTCCAGAGAGATATTAAACTTTTTTCACGTACTAGTAGACAGAAAAATGAAATAGGTCAGGCTATAAAAAGAGAAAAACGTTTTTACGGTACATCTCATGGTATCTTTTTCCAATATTTTTCCTCATTTGATATTGCTAATGACAAATACTTTTCCCGGCTGCGTTTTCCCTCGTGTATGATTTATGTAAAGTAACACAAAATTGCTATCATATATTTTAATGTCATAGAGTGTTTGTTGCGAATAATTCTATATTATATATTAGAATTGTTTTCTCTTACATTTTAACTCTCTTGCGATTAAATTGCTTCTTGTCTTGTTTTCGTATTACATACTTGAGGAATACACTTATCTAGACTAAATAATATTATTTATATAATATGTATTTACGTTACTCTTTCTTTATTTACAAGAAGTCTTATTTGAGGTTTGTATTTTGTGCGAGCGAGACGAAATCTTATTTAAATTTTTCCCGACGCATATCAAACGATATTGAGTAGATCATCATTTTACATTGCAGATATATAAAACCAGTTCGTGCGATAAGCAGCAATGTGATTCACTTGGCGCAGGCAACCGATCTTGCGATTTTCTCGGACCTGCACGATCTTTCCTTTTTCTTTCTCTGGCATTGGCAATAACACGCCCGCTATCTATATTCGCGCGGGAATTTCGTTTGTCGAGAAATTTTATTTTCCGTTGTTCGACGCGATCGAAATGCAAACTCTCCCTCGTTGTTCCTGGCACCGCGTCGGTACTTCCGGCTCGCTCGGCAAGACGCGTTATGCACGTGCATTCGAGATTCTTCTCCGCAATATAGATTTACAGTAGCATCGGGAAGGAATGGAGAAGCATTCAGATGTCGTGCTGGATGCCTCAGTTCCTTGCTTTTTTACCCTTGAATTTCTCGCGTGCCTTCGCGCGCACTCCAATCCACCCTTCACATTACGTACGTCTGGGTCGTCTCTCCGTCGCGCTTTTTTTCACTTTTCCACACTACGTTGAATAGAAGTACTCTTCATAACATCGAAGATTTATCTCGGTAAGGAATTAAAGCGAGTAATTTATACTTGCATAATGCGAGTCTTCGAAAGAGATATGACACTTAGTACAATTATATTATCTGAAAATAAAATAGATATTTTTATAGATTCAATCTCACAATCAGTCAAATCATTTGAGAATGATTAAAATCGCAAATGTTCCGCGACTTTAACTTTTTATCCTCGGTGAGTATGGATCGAGATAACGTAATTACATTAGAACGACACGGTTTAACCGAGAGCAATTTGCATTATTCGCGCGCGAAGTCGTTTCCGTGTTCGAGTCCGCACTAACGTCGCACTGCGCGAAAGACAGTTACGTTACGTTTATTCGAAGAGTATTTCCAAGAGCTTCGGGAAAATATTTTAGTATTTGCGTTTCTCTCATGTGTGGGAACGAGGCGGCGGTACAGGAGGAAGTTACGGCGCGTAAGCGTCTCTTTTTCGATCGCGCTCACTCGCTTCGATGCTTACATTCGTCTAGAAATATACAGTTACGGCAAAGGGAACGTTTATCCACACGCAACGTGAGATTCTCTCTGGAAAACATGGATTTGCAAGTGCTCCATCGCGCGAAGCGGAGAAGCTTTCTGACAGAGGCCCCCTTTTAACCTCGCGCTGTTACGTCTACACGAATTTCCGACACACATTTCTCGTTTCTTCCTTCGTTTGCTTTACGGAGCGCTTTTTTTTTTTTTTTTTTTTTTTTTTTTTTTTTTTTGAGTCGCCGCAAAAAAGCTTTATCGATTCAGAAAAGCTGAAAATAACTGAAATATCGGAAATACATCTTGCTGGCGAATAAAGGCATAGAAAAATAACTTTTCCCGCATTTTCAATATTTACCGGCAATATCGCGAGTGTTGTCGGAGCAAATAAATTTGTGTTCACGATTTGTTTAAAATTAAGCAAGTTAATATTTGTTTTATCGCGTCGCGTCTGTTACGAGTTATTACATTTCGTTTCGTTTCATTTTAAGCTGATACGTGTTTTGACTTGCATATGTATGATACACGCGTTAAATTGAAATCGCGAAAAATGACGGGGTTTTTCATAATAAGAACAATATGATTAAAAACAGAAATATCGAATATATCACATCGGGCAGTGTTTCCATTCATTGATGCACTTGCAGGAACCGTGGGGAATAATTCTTATGTTTCTCTTTGGAGAAGAATTCTCTCTATATAAAATATGCGTTCCCCCTCTTCGCAAAAGTTATTGATTCGCCTCTGTGCAGTCACACCTCTATGCACAGAAAACAGATCTCGACGATAGAATGCAGAATGCGTCCGACAATGCCAGTTTAGAAAAAGCAATCGCGCAAAGTGCCGAAGCTATATCTCATTTATAGAAAAACTTATTCGCCGACCGACCTCATTTTCACGCGTTTATCTTCCTCTGTCGGTCTCGTCAATATTCTCAGCATCTTCGCACACATCACGACGTGCCGGGACGGACGATGCTTGTATATGCATTCTTCGCATTGTCGGAACTATATGCGCACGCATATGCCACGAGAAAATACATATGTACAAGACTTTTCGAGCGAAGGCATGAAGAAACGTTTTGACAGAGCTACCAATCACTCTCCTTCTTTCTCTTTTTTTCGACCTCTCTGCCTGCCTCTTCTCGGCTTTAGAATACCTCGCGCGCTTCCTCGCGCCATGTCGCTTCGTTTATTTCCTGTACATCCGGAGCTTTCGATCCGCGACTTTTACTTTGCCATGCCAAGCGGCTGTCGAAGTGTTTTGTAATCCCGGAAAAGACGTGCCCCAAGAGAAAATTGATTTTACATCCGCGCGCTCGCTCTGTCGTGTTCTAAAACGCACCCAACACCTTTCAAAATGACATGCGGTGATCCTTTTCATCCTCGCTACAATTTTCCGAATCTGTATTGATGTAGGTGTACGTGGCAACAAACTCATGCGTTTCATTATAAAATATAGCGAATAAATAAATTTTTAAAATTTTACATGGACAAAAAAATTTTGTTAGAAGATTAGTTACTACATGGCCTGCGAAAAGAAAGAAAATTTTTTTAAACATATTGAATTTTTTGTTTTGCCAACAAAACCTTTTTTTGATGAAACAAAACATTCAGGAAACTCGGCAAATTCTTCTTGTTTTTCTTACCATATAGCAAAACTGTTTGTTTTTAATGTAACCGTGTTGTTGAAAAAATTAAAATAAAACATTAAAGAAATTTACTTATATTTAATTTTTACTTTTTTGTTGTCACGCAACTGACGCGACTCGCGAATAATCAAAGTGAAACAAACTGGAGAAAACGTCTACCGACGAGATACACGCGAAAAGAATTTAAACGCTTCAAAAGGAACGAATGTTTGGCATGAATGGAAAAAAAAAAAGGAAAAAGAGAGACGAGAATCCGCATTTTCTGAATGTCAAGCGCACAATATCTGCCTTGCAAACTCGCGTGAGATCGAGTCTTTTTAATCGCATCGATATTCCCGCGTAACCTGTATTCCCTATTAACCTGTCGCTAATGAAGAACGAGACCACAGAACGTATATGCAATATTTATTATCCGCTACGTGCCGCTCTAGTTGTTCGGTCGTACTACTGCCGATTGCCAGTAAATCTCGTGCGGTTGCGGTGGGCTGTTCTCTCTCGCATAGAAATCTCGCAAATTTGCGGGGTGATTAACGAAATGTAAAAGTTTCAAAGGATTATTCAATAATTCTGATGAGAGAAAGAGAGAGAATAACGAAGAGTATTATAAAATATGACCGATAATAATTGTCAAACCTGATCTCAAACACATCAAGATTCGAATACGATATTTTACAATTCGCAATATCTCGAGCTATGCGCTTTTCGAACAAATTTAAGTGCTTAAGTTTTACTTAATCACATACCCGACATTTTGTGCGGAATTCGAAATATGACACCGTTAAGCGTCTTTTAATTACGCGTGAACACGAAACTATGCTTTAGTAGCGTACATTTCGAAACTTGATATATCGGCAGCTGAAAATGTACGATAAACGCCACGGCGGATCACCGCACGATAGCGTCGAAATTGTTGAAGCTGCATACTTGAAACGAGTAAGTGTTTTTTGCACGCACAGGCCGTTTAAATCGCGATTATGCGTGTAAAAGTCCCAGCGCGGCGATACAGATCGCGCGCAATATGCCAAATAAAATGAAATTTAGTTGGCTAATTACCAAGATAATAAGCTTTGAAAATTAAGCATAATAACCGGTCGGCGCAAAAGGATTATTAACGCGAATGATAATCGCGAATAAGCAGATGAACGAAAGCTAGGTCAAATTGTGCACGATTGATCGAATTGCCGTGTGGATAGAAATTTAATCATCATACTTGTCCGCATACGCGATACTTGAAATTTGTTCGCTGTTTTTGCTCACATTTCATATATTTTACTTTATGTTCTCTCGTATTATACGATCACATATTTTTTTCCGTTATTTTTATTTTTTCGCATATTATATTATATACACATTTGCCGCGCGATTACTTTGCGTCATTTGCAACTGTGAAAAAGTGAGAGTGAATTTAAACATGTTGTTGAAAGTGTTTCACATCAAATTGTCTTTTACATTCTATATAACACGTGCGATTTAAGCGAACTTCCTGTTTGCGATATTTTCTTTTCGGCAAAAAAGAGAGAAACGATATAAGACTTCGAGAACAATGTAAATACGGCGCGAAAAGTTTATCCTCGAAGGTTTCGCAACACGATCGGAATTCGGAACAGATCGCGGGAAAAAGTTCGTTACAGTAACGAACTAGCAAACCTTTTACCGGACTCGTGGCGCGCCCGACTCCTTAATTTTGTTCTCCAAGTAAAGAAGCGGGCACTTATTGAACGAATCCACACGTCTGCAACCGACGCGCTCAAACTTGTTTCTCAAACGAACGACTAAATGAGTGGTGAGGATATACTTTATAAGTCGTGAACTTTGTTACTAGCCAAATAACTCTTTCGGACGATCTTACATGAAAACCTCCTGATATTGGTCTCGCAAAATAAGCGAAAGTTTACATGATAAAGTGTTTATTTTTTTTTTGTGAGATAAAAAATAATGAGTTTTAAAAAAATAATAATGTAATTAATAAGTATTTATAAGTAATATATAAAACATATAATATAAAATTTAACGAAACGTAATAGTTTACACTCTAAACGTATAAATACAAAATCCTATTTCTTGATTTAAGTTTAACAAAAAAATTCTATATAATTTACCAAAGATAAGTTTGCTTTATATCATTTGTAGCATAAACAAAATTATATTTGTGTATTGTTAAAAACTTCCAATAATATTAATAGGTACGTGATTTTGTGAAGATTGATTTTTATTAAAATCAGATATTTTTTGCGTCAAAGTATCTGGTTTTGATTATTATTGTGTAGTGTTTTTTAATATTTATTTTATTATTATATAATATACAATTTTTATGATTGATGATAGATTTATAGTGCCAGATACAAAAAGTCCATTTCAAGTCCACTTTATTGTTTTTTTGTTTTTTCGTTTTTTTTTTTTTGTTTTTTTTTCATTTTACTTCTAACATTACGTGCCGTTTCTTTTCTTCGCGAACACAAAGCTTTTTTATTCTCTTACTTTTGAGTTAAGGTCTCCTTTGTCAACTTTTTGCCGCAAATAGAAGTACATCTAACCTATATTAAGCGTCACCTAGAAAATGCGCGCGAGTTCGCAAACTTTTCGCACAGTCTGGAATAAATGTATCACAATAAAATCTGCAACGTATATGACGCTTTCTCTTACGTAAGACGTTACGATTTCTTAAAAAAATAACCACTTTGTAATGTGCGCGAAATAAAGTTTACTGTTCGCAATTAAACTGCCTGTGTATACAAAATTCTTGTGTATTCCAAATATTCCGCAGGACGGACATTCTCTTCGAGTCGCGAACAAATTGTGATTCCGCTCTGGCAAAGCCCGTGAAGGCTTGCTTCGCGTTTCGCTTCATGAAACTTTATAAGACCCATCTCCCTGGTTCCCGCTCTGGCATCTGCGTAGAAATTTACGCGCGGTTTCACCATAACGTGCCATCGACTCACCGGCCGCGAGAATAAACTCCCGCTTTAATGGCGTACTGAATCGGTTTAACGTCCCGATAGATGCCGAAAAGGATTTCGTCCGCGCGCGAAACGCGCCTTTCGTCTAATGCTTTCCAAAATTTGCATTCTAATCTTCGTAAACCCTTGCGGAGATTACCGTCGTCTTCTTTCATCGTCCCGAGGATTTGCTTAACCTCGGCTTTCTTTGAGAGGCCGCCCTCAATTCTACCGCGATCGATATAACGTTTACAAAGCCTCTTTATAAACTTCATGTACTCGTAGTGTGCAAAAAAATACGCCAGGAACACGCAGGATAATTACATCAACGTTCTTAAAGTATGGATTTCATATCTCTATTTAATTATTTTTAATTAAAAAATGCACGGAATAGCGTGAAAAATTGATGACGTATAAACACATTTTTTTGCGCGTTTTAGATACATTATTTACGATAATACTTTGTACATAATGTATGTATGTGTGTACACGGATAGAAAAGATACTTCAGAAACGACACAAGTTCGCTTGTAACACATTTGTGAAGGGTTACAGCATCAGATTGGTAGCTAATCAAATACAGGGTTGAAGGAGGAGGCGAAGGTAGGAGAGAGATTTATTGTAAGTAAATACAATTAGAGAGTTACGAGTGCCTCGACTAACCTTTGGCTCCAGCTGACGCTAACCCAACTAGGGCTAACCTGACCTAATTAAATAATCGAATTAGAGACGCCTTCTATCGCGATGGCGCCTTTCCCGCTGTGAAGTCCATTTCTCTCGTCCACTTCTGACTTGCCACGATCTCCCGACCGTGTTCGCGGAATTGGTCCTTCCTCGGGCAGTAAATTGACTGTGGTTTAGCGACACCATCTCTCAGGTGTTGCGACGGTAGTTTCTTGACTAGAATGACCTTCGGGGACAGTGCAACGATCGCCCAAATGAAAATTAGTAGAAGTCTATAAACGTAAGAGAACAGACTACTATCGACAGAAAATTAAACTATTAACAAAGATGTGCGAATATTGATTTGAACAAAAAAATAAAAATGTTCAATTGTTTTCTTGAAGAGAAAATGAAAAGATAGAAAAACTTTTGTTTATTTTTTATAATCTAGCAACACAATTTGCTCTTTTTTTAAATTATCTTCTCTATCTTGCCAGTAAAGGAGGACCGGTAAAAAGTGGCGATTTTCGCCCATCAACCTGCGCCTAGAAGTCATATAGATTATCATTGCTAGTGCAATGACATTTTGTCATGCCTAGTATATTACACTTGGAATGACTAATCGAGTAATAAGTCCGCAAAGACAAAATTATCTATTCTAAGGATATCACATAAGATCGAAAATCTATTACAGCGTAACATCCTACTTTATTTTTGATTCTCGCCAAGTTCCCATCGGTTTTTAGGTTTCAAAAAAGTAGTTTTGCATTCTGCAGGGCACTAGCAATGATAATCTATATGACTTTTA